>LPNX011111024.1:130665-213613 GCA_001517045.1 Pseudotsuga menziesii
ACCAGTGTACCATTGTTCAAGTTTCCTATAGCAGTACCATATGTTATGTACAGCATAACATCGTCTCTCGAAGGTGACCTAACTAGTCTCACTAGGTATTGAATATAGTCTTTGTCACATCCAAAAGATCCATGTTTATTCTTAACCTAAACATTATACAGATAAGACAAGATAATCTACATATAGTATTTATATATAGAAGACAATCCAAAATATGTGAAAAACACAGGTTCCTTTAGAATATTGTGTCCATCATTGATATGAGATGTCACCCATTTAGATAAATATTTGAGCTTGTTTACAAGCCTCTTGTTTGGAACCCAACTGTGAGGATACGGATGGACTGAAACTCTGGATTATATGCTACGTAACTGTGTAAATATTTTTTTTTTTAAATCACTGTCGTCGCTTAAGCGACACCTATAGCTGTCGCTTATCCGAAACTTATCAATGATTTCCGTCGCTTAAGCGACGCTTCTAGCTGTCTCTTATCCGATGCTTACCCATGTTATCTATCGCTTATCCGAAACTTATCAATGATTTCCGTCGCTTAAGCGACGCTTCTAGCTGTCTCTTATCCGATGCTTACCCATGTTATCTATCGCTTATCTGAAGCCTTTATCTTTCACTTATTCGACATTTACCAATGATATCCGTCGCTTATCCGACGGCAATGGTGTCGCTTTACCGACGGCCTGAAGATTATTTTCTCGAAAAAATTTCACCACCGTTGAAGATATGCTGTCGCTTAACCGACGCTTGAAATTTAACCGATGGTTACTTAGGTGTCTCTTAACCGACGGTTACATAGGTGTCGGATAACAGACGACAAGTTTCCGACGCTTAAAAAAAAATCAAAGTGTCGTACATGCGAAACGAAAGTGTCGAAAATCCGACATGACGGCCGTCGGATTTTTGGTCGAAATGTAGTAGTGTGGCCCAATAAGAATGAGATGGATGTATCCTATAAAATGATATATGCATATTCTGAAAAAGGTTTTTTGTAATAAGGAAAAACCAGAAGGTAGCATGTGTGAGGGATATTTAATGCAAGAGGCCATAGGTTTTTACACAAAATATATGAAGGATTTTGGTAGTGTTAATCAAAGTGTATGGGATGATGATGAAGATGAGAGAGTTTCAGGTGAACTATTAGAAGGAAATGGATATCCCTTCAAGCTATCAAATGAGGAAAGAACTTCTATGCATGCCTATGTTCTTCAAAACACATCCACATTTAATAAGTGGCACAAGTAAAGAAAAATTTACATGATAATTTAGCTATTTAATTTCATCTAATAGCCAAATTATTATCATTATTACTATCATGTATGTTCATATTCTATGCAGGAAATACAAAGAAGAGATTCAAACAAGGACACGTCCATCTCGATAGCGTAGACTTCAGGATTCGAATATTACAGGTGGTTCGAATTTTCCAAAATTTAATGATTGAATTGTTGATACAATAAATTATGCACAACAACAATTTTAATATCTAACGATTTGGGAAATTGATATTTCACGACCTCCCCATATATATGCTTATCGTTTCAATGGGATGTGGGCCTATTGTATTCATTTAAGAGTGGAAGAAAAGGACATGGGAAAGGAAAATTGTGATTGTTTTGCTAGTGTTGAATTTCATCATGACACTGAAAATAACGTCTATGTTGGATTCATACAAGAAATTATTCAAGTTGATTATGGTGAAACTAGTCCTATATTATTAAATTCTAAATGGATCAAACCATATGCAATACAACATGGTGAGTATGGATTTTTTTGTGCAAATACTGTGGAAATTGAACCCAAGAGATAGAACAATTACACTCACAAAATTGCTAATCAAACATGCAAAATTAACACCAAAGGAGACTGAAATTGGAGCATAAAACTAATATTTATTGAGTAAGTGTACCATAGCCAACCTTTTTGAATTAATACGTTGTTTTAATATATAATTACATGAGAGATTCGAATGCATAAAGATGCCATTCGAAATAGTCAAAAAGCAGGCTTACCAAAACTAGTCAAATCTAGGTAGATGCTCACAAATTGGCTAAGTCAAGTGGGAAAGCTAAAGAGAGATGGAAAGAAAACTCATACATGCTTTTATTTGTAGAAAAGGAGGGAGGATGATGTGGAAAAAAAACAAGGCAGTTATCACTCCAGAGGTAAGCATTTCCATAAAACTAAATCTAGAAAATATTTGTCTAGAATCATATGTTATACATGTGATGAAGTAGGACACATTGCAAAAGATTGTCCTAAAAGACAAAATAAGAAAATTGGAAACAAGAGAAGACATCATGCTCATGCTACAAAGGATGATGAACCTTCCACAAACAGAACTAGATATGAAAGTGAAGACTCTTCAAGTGATGAAGAATATGTCTTGATTTCTACTCTCATGGGAAACATCACACATGGAAGCAATGATTGGCTTATAGACAGTGGGGCTTCCAAACATATGATAGGATTCAAAGAGTCCTTTGTAAAACTTTCAAAACATGAATCACCTCACAAGGTGAAACTTGGAGATGACTACCAGTATCCAATAAAAGGTAGTGGGGAATCCTCCTATAAGCTAGACTCTGGAAAGTCTATGAAGATGCAATATGTATTGTCTGTACCAAGACTAAAGAAGAACCTTCTCTCCATATATGCATTAGATGCAAAAGGCATGAGGGTTGCATTTATAGATGGAAAGAATATTAATGATGCAATAGTGATTGGGGAACAAGAAGGAGGTCTATACAAATTGAAGGGCCATCCAGAACAAGCTTTAGTCCATGACACAGTAGAGCCAAATGAGCTTTGGCATAGAAGGCTTGCACATGTGCATTACAGAGCACTACCACTTGCAAGCAAAGTTGTTGAAGGTCTTCCAGAAATTCAAGCAAAACATGATGGAGTCTGCAAACGATGTACAAAAGGAAAGAATACAAAGAAGACATTTCCAAGTAGCAAGAGCAAGGCAAAAGGAATCTTGGAAATCATTCACTTCGATGTATGCGGTCCGATGTCATGAAGTTCACTAAGTGGGTATGTATACTATGTTTCTTTCATTGATGAATTTTCTAGGAAGACATGGATTTACTTCATGAAGAACAAAGATGAAGTATTTAGCAAGTTCAAGGAATTCAAAGCCTTGATTGAGAACCACACTGAAAAGAAGATCAAGACCTTTCGATCAGATAATGGTAGAGAATTCACATCAAATGAATTCAAAGAGTTATGCAAAGACTCATGGATTAAGAGGGAGTTGTCCACTCCATATAATCCACAACATAATGGGATTGCAGAAAGGAAGAATAGAACTATCATGGAAGCTGCAACAGAAATGCTTCATGATCAAGATCTTCCTATGCATCTATGGGCAGAAGCTTCCAGAACAGCAGTGTATGTACAAAACTGTACTCCACACAGAGTACTTGAGAACAAGACACCTGAAGAAGTCTTTTTTGGCAAGAAAATGGAAGTCATCCATCTTAGAATATTCAGTTGTCCAGTGTACATGCACATTCCAAAAGAGAAGAGGACAAAATTAAATCCTTCAGGAAAGAAGGGTATATTTGGGGGATACTCTGAAATATCGAAGGATTACAGAATATACTTCCCAGGGTTCAAGAATATTGACATCACTAGGGATGTAACATTTGACGAAGACTCAACTTACAACAAATCCAGAAATAAACCTGCTAAAGTTCCTAAAGAATCAGAAGCACCCAGAATTCATGACACAAGCATGAATGAAGAAACTCAAGAAGAAGATTGAGAATTTGAAGAACCTCAAGAACCTGTAGATCCACCTCAAGAGAAGAATCCTCATAAGAGGAAACCTACTTAGGTACGAGAAGCTATCCAAGGTGCAGAAAGATGTGGGGCTCCAGAAGAGAATCATAGAGAAAGAAAGAGGACCAAATCCTTCTCTAGTTATGTAGCCTTATTATGTGATTTCATCGATAAAGAACCTTCCAATTATGAAGAAGCGGCAGAATGGAAATAATGGAAGGATGATATGACCGAAGAATATCAATTGATCATGAAGAATGATGTTTGGGATGTTGTCCAAGTACCAGAAGGGAAGTTAGTTGTAACTTCCAAATGTATCTATAAGATCAAGCATGCTGCAGACGGTAGCATAGAAAAATATAAATCAAGATTTGTTACTCGTGGTTTCTCCCATAAAGAAGGAATAGATTATGAATAAAATTTTGCACCTGTAGCCAGATACACTTCCAGAAAATTAGTACTTGCTCTGGCTGCAGTGATGAAATGGAAGATACACCAGATGGATTTCAAGATTGCCTTCTTGAATGGTGTAGTGGAAGAGGAAGTGTATGTGGAGCAGCCACTCGGTTTTGAGACACATGACAGGGAGTCTCATGTGTGTAGATTGAAGAATTCCCTATACAGTTTGAAACAGACACCCAGGACATGGTATGACAGAATTGATAGCTTTCTATCCAGTTTGGGCTTTACCAAGAGTAAAGTAGATTCCAACCTTTACTACAAGGTTGAAGATGGCAACCCAGTGATGCTCCTACTATATGTAGATGATCTGTTTGTAACAGGTATGGATGGGTTGATTGCTAATATGAAGAGGAATATTGATGCCAAGTTCAAAATGAAGGAATTGGGTATGATGCATTATTTCCTAGGCATGGAGGTGTGGCAGAATGAAGATGGAATTTTCCTGGGACAAGGGAAATATACGGTAGAAATCCTGAAGATATTTGGGATGATGGACTGCAAGGCCATGACCACACCTATGGCATCGAACCTGAAGCTATTAAGTGATGCTTCATCAGAAGCAGTTGATGCCACAATGTATCATCAAATGATTGGGTCCTTAATGTACCTAACGAACACGAGACCAGATATTTGCTTTGCTGTGAACACCTTGAGCCAATTCCTGACAGATCCGAGACATGTTCACTTTATTCCTGCAAAGCATATTCTGAGGTACCTGGGGGGTACAGTTGATTATGGGCTCAAGTATGAGGTGAGTCAGAAGATTAACCTAGAGGTTTATGTTGATTCAGATTGGGCAGGAAGTTCCATCGATAGGAAGAGCACTTCAGGGTGTTGCTTCAGTATGGGATCAGGTGTGATCTCTTGGTTTAGCAGGAAGCAATCCTATGTGGCACTAAGTACAGCTGAAGTAGAGTATGTCACAACTTGTTCAACTAGTTGTGAGGTAGTATGGATGAGGAAGCTACTGTTTGATTTATTTGATCTCCAGTTGGATGCTACTTACATATATTGTGACAACCAAGGTTGTGTGAAGTTGTCAGAGAACCCGGTGTTCCATGACAAGTCGAAGCATATCGAGATCAAGTATCACTATATCAAGGATATGGTGTAGAGAGGATCAGTGAAGCTCCAGTATGTTGCGACGGATTAACAGATAGCTGATGTGCTAATGAACCCATTAGCCAGAGTGATTTTTGAGTACTTCAGGGAGAAGATTGGATTTCTCCAGATTGAGATTTCCCCGAAGGGGAAGTGATGAGTCCGTGAGCCATTCTGACATGGTGAGAGGATTGGTTCCTTGCATGGTCAGATGTAAGGGATAAGCCATTCTATCATGGTGAGAGGATTGGTTCCTTCCATGTCAAATATGAGTGCTAGCCATTCTGATGTGACTGTAGGATTGGTTCCTACATGATTAGATATAAGGGCTATAGTCATTCTTTGAATGGAGGTACTTGGTCAGTTACTAGGAAAACTCAGTCTAGGACTAAGGGCCATTCTAATATGATTGTGAGATGTGTTCTCACATGATTAGATATGAGTGCATGGCCATTATGATGTGATTGAGGGATGTGTTCCCACTTGATCAGATATAAGGGTTGTTTCCATTCTGTCATGGTGAGAGGATTGGTTCCTTCCATGTCAGATGTGAGTGCTGGCCATTCTGACTTAGGGTCAGATATAAGGGCTACTGCCATTCTCTGAATGGAGGCACTTGGTTAGTTACCAGGAACCCTTATTCTAGGACTGAGTGCCTTTCTAACGAGTCAAGGTCAAATGTAAGTGATGTGCCTTTCCAAAGATGATAGTAGTTGTGTACTGTCATGCTGTTGGATGTGAGTGTTGTGCCTTTCTACAGATGATAGTAGTTGTGCACTGTCATGCTAGTGGATGTGAGTGTTGTGCCTTTATGACGAGTCAAGGTCAAATGTGAGTGATGTGCCTTTCTAACAAGTCAAGGTCAGATGTGAGTGTTGTGCCTTTTTGACGAGTCAAGGTCAGATGTGAGTGTTGAGTCTTTTCACAGATGATAGTAGTTGAGTACGATGATGCTGGTGAATGTAAGGGTTGTTCCTTTCTGACATGATGTTGGATGTGTTCCTCTCATGGTCAAATGTGAGTGCTGGCCATTTTGAATTAGGGTTATATATAAGGGATAAATAAGACCTACAAGGAGGCTAGGCCTACAACCAACATGAAAAAGGGTTGGCTCAATAGAACTTCCTGTGACGAGAAGAATCATTGAGATAGCACCTATGATGATGACCCAATGATGATCCATATCGAGTGATGATTCAGATCCAGTTATGATGTCTCTGAGATGATCCAGATTGAGTGATGATCTAGATCCAGCAGTGATGATACAGATCGAGTGATGATCCAGATTCAGTGACGATCTCCCCGTGATGATCCAGATCCAGTGATGATCCAAATCCAAGATGAAGATGGCTTGAAGATGAATATGACTTGAAGATGCAGATGACGAGATGATCCAGATAAGAAGACCAGTGCTGAAAAATTGTGTCGAGAGAATACCTTCCTAGTTAAGAGGGAGTGTTGATGTATATGTAACTTCAAAATGTATTTGCTTGCATATTTCATGTATTGTACCCCAATGTTTATTCTGGGAAGTATCTATAATTTAATTGAGTCATGTCATGCCTTGATGTTCCTATTGGGAGGTTCTATAATGTAAAAAAGTAATGTCAAGTCATTATGGATAGCCCTCCTATTGATCAAGGGTTAAAGTCCCCACAGTTCCCAGGCACTAGGGTTATTAGACTCTCCTAGAGAAGTCGGCCCTAGTAGGTTTTTGTCAAGTCGGGAATTAGTATAAATAGTGAGCTAGCCTCTCTATTTAGAACACACTCACTCACACTCAGTTGTAGCGCATAGCTGAGGAAGAAGAAGACACTGGGGCTAGGAAGAAAGAGGATACTGCTATCGGGAGATCATCTTACTATTTTGGGGTTTTACTTTTGGTGCTGATTCTATCTCTGAGGAAGTTGTGGGGTTTTCTCCATTTATGGTTTCCCTAAGGAAAAACATTGTGTTCATTGTCTCTTGTGTTTGATTGCTGTACTTGTTATTCTCTCAGTTAAAGATCCTAACATAATGCTATCTTGAATGATAAAATTCTAACATTGTTCATGTTGTAAGAGTTGAATAGTTAATGTAGACAATAGATTCATTAAACTACTTGGCTCTCGCTATCCAATAGAAATTAAAACAAATCTATTAGTCTCATCATTGGATGTATTTATGAGACATAGATCAATGGTTTCCATCTCATATCCATTGTAATTCTAAATTTAGAACTAAGTGTTTATTGTTGTCATGAGCATTTAAATTTACATATCTTATAGTCATTGTTTTAACATGCATTAATGATGTATTTAAGAGGAATTTTGGACATATAGGCTATGAAGAATAAGGGATTGAAATGTAAAAGTGACCCCAACCTATATGAAAATGTTATAGAATATGAGCATGTTCATAAAGACCACATCAAAATAAATGAATAATATTTGTCATCCCTTGGTTTGGGAAATAAGTAAGTAGTTACTCCTCGTACCTTTTTCACTTCTATGCATATTTCATGAATTTTTATATAATCTATTTCATGATGTAGACCATATATGATTTTGATTCTAATTGGTAATTTTTTTGCTTTATAGGGGAATGTTGGATTCCACAAAAAATGATCAACATAAACAAAAGGAAAGAAAATAAAAATCGTTGCCAACTCGTAGAATCCAACTCTTTGGTATATACATGAACATGATTATAATGATACTAATGATAAACTTCCTCGTATATCAGATGATAATTTCCATTATTTTTATGAAAAACTGGCATATTATGGACAATCAGGCCTAGGAGATATTTATTTAAAATTAAAGAAAAGATTTGAAGGCTTGTCTGAGGGGATTGGTGACCTAGCAAGTGCCACACCCATTGAGTAGATTCCTGATCTAACCTGTGACACACTTGTTGAGGAGATTGGTGATCTACCTAGTGCCACACCTTTTGTCGCCAGTTATGAGGAACCAATTTCTTCCTTAGAAAAAACACCAATTACATATCGTCCAAGGAATGTGCTAGGATTTGAAACTGATATATCCAAAAATATGAGTGGGTTTTAAACTCCCAAAACTAGTTCTGAAGATCCATCACCTTTCATCAATAGACACATAATTATTCAAGGCTTACATGGTCAAGGTAAAAGATGGCTAGCCTACTGGACAAAGTGCTTAAAGGTGGTCCACAGTGTTGGGCATGAGAATAAGGTATTATTTGTATGTTACCAAATCCAACTTTACATATTAAAAACCAAGAAATATTTATCTGGTGATCCAACAAATGGAAAATGTTCTTGAGACTGTTGGTGGTAGGATTTCTATTAAATATTACAAGTATAAAATGAGAATTTTGATGAATAATTTCAGGCATAAAAGCAAGAAATTAATCTTGGATGGAAAAGATAAGGAGGGCAGCTTGAATCCCAAACAGTGGGAAGATTTGAAGAAAAGTATGTGTGCTGAAATTTTTTTGTCAAAGAGTGCAAGTGGGAAGAAAGGAAGAGATCTTGTTAAGGGTCAACAATTTTTGGGTCAAAGCAGGTTAAGATCCAAACAACACATATGTGTAAGTATATGGTTTTTTTGCTTAATAGTGTACATTGTGTTATGCATTTTTTATTTGTCTATATTTCCAATACATTGTGTGTTGGCAATTATTTGTAGGTTGAAGGAACTAATAGGGAACCCAATTTGAGTGAAATGTCTCAATATATGGCAATCTTAGAAAAATCTAAAAAAGAGAGTTCCTTGCCATTTGTTGAAGTTGAGATAATCCAAACAAGAGGCCCATCCACTGTTGAAAACCTTAATGAGGATTACAACATTGCAATGAATCATTGGATAAATGGGTTTTCAGAGAAGATGTCAACCATATCCTCCTCCATTGAACCTCTTGTTGTTGCATTCAAATTAAATAAGGGATTTCCTATTGATTCAAATGAGGTAAGCTAATTATCATTCCTTTCCAACCACTTCTTCACTTGATATTTTAATCTATGGATGTTTTTTATCCATTTCACTTCACTCATGAAGCCTCTCTTTTTTAATGGAAATGCCTGTCAATCATAGGGAAAAACCGTAATTCTGGGTGGTGCAACAATATTGAAAGACCCAAAAGATGGCCATGAATATACAAAGGTATGTACTAAATCAGTAGCAGTTTCTGTAGATATACACTCACCTTATATCTTAGAATATGGTTTAATTGGTATATTGTTTTGTTTTTTACAATGCTCAATAATTCTAGGGGGGCATGAATTACTCCAAGAAGTTGAAAATGTTTAAATATTGGATCCATATGACGTTGCTATTGCCATCATTAGACAAATTCATTCACTTTCTATGATCCATGGAGTGGCACTTAGTCTTGAAGATGAAAATTTCAATGCCATCAATGTCACAAGTAGAATCCCACTTCCGTATGAATATAAAATAGATGGATGTCTTCGTTTGAAGAAGAAGGAAAGGAGTTTCATTTGGTGTAAAAAGAAGTATTTGGAAAATTCATCAAACTAGATTATTTTTATGTTCTTGTCCCAAATATTAACGTTCTTGAAGTTCATGTTATTGAAAGTATTGACTAGTAATGGCCTCTTTGTATAGTAGTACCCCTTGTCTAGGAAATATAATTTTATTGGTTTCCTTATACAAGAGTGTTGAACGATGTTGTGTAACTTAATATATTATCCTTACTTTATATGTTGGTTTGAAAGTGATTACTTTATTGGCATTATCTAATATATATGATATATTGCAGTCACTAGAAGGGTTTCATAGTTGGTTCAATTGTGTCTTGTAGAGTGTTATACATAGAATAAATGTTTTTTAAAACTAAAATTCTTACCAAAGTGTTGAATCAACTTGTATGTTATAACAATTGTTTTTTCTTTTGTCCATTTATAATTTTATTGCATGTACTGGAATAAAATTTATCCAGTTTTGACCTTCCTTCTATGGTGATGCTAAAACTTATTGTTATTGTACGGAACACCTGTGGACTATATATCTAGAGAAAAGATAAAAGTTTGACCCTTGGTCTTGTGAGTAAAAGGGTTGTTTCCTCACAATGATTGTACATTTCGATGTTGTGGGTGAAAGGGTTGTCTTCCAACTTTGTTATGACCACTCTTGTTGAACTTTGACCTTGTGTTGAACCTTGTTGGTTCTTTTTCTAGCGCCTACCTCTCCTAGTGTGGTACCTTGACCCTTTTTTCATGATGACTTACCTGTATTGCTATGTGCTCCTTTTCAGCCTCCTTGAGGCTGCTACTATGTATGGAAGTGTGCCACAGTCTGATGGACGTGCTAGAGTGTGGGTTAAGGCTGCCTCTACACATTTGAAAGGAAATCTTATTTTCTTGATGTATGATTGTTCTCCTAAACGACTGTGATTTATTGTAGTAATGGTATTGAAAGTTCATCCTCATTTCTATATTGTTTTCATTAATACCTTGCACTCTGTATTTGTCCAAATCGTCCCTATAGCTCTCTCTCTCTCTCTCTCTCTCAGGTATGTCCATTGTTTCGTTAGTGACTTGTCTCCTAAGAGACAGAGTCTGATTGTAATATATAGATGAGTATATAAAGGACGGTCTAAACCACATTGTTTTCTCCTTTACATATGTAATTTGAACTTGTTCATGTATTTATTACTACTGTTGTTATTTATTGTCCTTGGATGTTTCAACTTTAACATAGGGACCTTTGGGAGTGTTAAGTTGAAAAAAATGAAAATTATGTTATATATGTTACCACATTGTTTTCTCCTTTACATATGTTATTTTAACTTGTTCATTAATTTATTACTATTGTTGTTATTTATTGTCCTTGGATGCTTCAAATTCAACATAGGTACCTTGGGAGTGTTAAGTTGAAAGAGATGAAAATTATGTTATTAAGGTTAACACATTGTTTTCTCCTTTACATATGCTAGTTTAACTTGTTCATTAATTTATTACCACTATTGTTATTTATTTTCCGTACATGCTTCAACATTAACACAGGGACCTTTGGAAGTGTTAAGTTGGAAAAAATGAAAATTATGTTATATATGTTACAACATTGTTTTCTCCTTTACATATGCTAGTTTTACTTGTTCATTAATTTATTACTACTACTGTTATTTACTATCCTTGGATGCTTCAACTTTAACACAAGGACCTTTGGGAGAATTAAGTTGAAAAAAATGAAAATTATATTATATATGTTGTATTGCAGTCCCTCAAACTATTTCATAGTTTGGACCTTCCTTTTACGGTGATGATAAAACTTAGAATTATTGTACAGAACACCTATGGACTATATACCTTGAGAGAGAAGATAAAATAGTGACCATTGGTCTTGTGGGTAAAAGGGTTGTTTCCCCACCTTGATTGTACACCTCAGTGTTGTGAGTGAAAGGGTTGTCTTCCCACTTTGTTATGACCACTCTTGTTGACCTTTGACCTTTTGTTGAACCTTGTTGGAACTTATGCTAGCGCCTCATTTTTGTAGTGTGGCACCTTAACCCTTTTTTCATGATGACTTACCTTTATTATTATGTGCTCCTTTTCATCCTCCTTGAGGCTGCTACTATGTATGGAAGTGTGTCGCAGTCTAATGGACGTGCTAGAGTGTGGGTTAAGGTTGCCTCTGCACATTTGAAAGGACCTTCTATTTTCTTGATGTATGATTGTCCTAAAAGAATGGCATTTACTGCAACAATGGGATTGAAAGTTCATCCTCATTTCTAGATTGTTTTGATTAATACCTTGAGGTATGTATTTGTCTTACTCTACCCTAAAGCTACCTATCTATCTCTCTCTCAGGTATGTGAATTGTTTTGTTAGTGACTTGTCTGCTACACAGGGTCTTCACTTGGTGAAACCATGTCACAGCGCCTTCATTCATGGGATATTAAATAATATCCCTAATTTCACTAGATATCGATAATTACTTACAAAAATAATTTTTTTGATCCCCCCTCCCAATACATATTTCCAATTAAAAAAACACCTACTTTTACAATATAAGCATTATTTTTACTAGAAACTCATTTTTATAACCCCCCCAATACCTATAAACCCTCCATACCCTATTCCCTGCCCCCAATACCTACAATATATTGATCTTATTTTTCACAATTAGAAACCCCCTTTTATGAATGAATGTGATAAGATAGTTCTCAACAAGGTGAATACCCCGTGGTATCCTAAGAGACAAAGTCTGACCGTAATATATAACTGAGTATATAAAGGAAGGCCTAACCCACATTGTTTTCTCCTTTACGTATGCTAATTTAACTTGTTCATTAATTTATTAATACTGTTGTAATTTATTGTCCTTGGATGTTTCAAATTTAACACAGGGACCTTTGGGAGTGTTAAGTTGAAAGAAATCAAAATTATGTTTTTAGTTTATCTTGCATTGTCACAACTATACTACTTTTTGTTTCTAGTATTGTTTTATAAATTTATGCATTGAAGTATAAAATTTTTAATTTTCATGCTCTGAACCCTAATATTTGTACTTACTAACAATTTATAGATGCACGTTCTACATGATTTAAGCAAAGGGTTGTGTTCACCAAAGGACCAACTGAATATGCAAGCCTTAACCCATACAGTCATACATGATTCTCCATTATATTCAATTTTTTTCTTCTTTTTGTCTATTTATAATTGTATTACATGTGCGAGAATAAAATTCTTCCAAGTATTATCTATTTAAGCAGGTTGAATAGACACCACTTCCTTTGTTGTTCACGCAGGAATTTATTCAAGAAATTGGTGCATTTCTTGCTCTCGTTAGTGGCATGTCTATATTTTTGCTTCTAGTGGACTAGGTTGGGTACTTGATTCTTGTAATATGTTCTTGTAACTTATCTAAAGTTGTAGTTGAGGCATTTACATGTGTCTATTGCAACTCTAGTTTTTGATAGATAATCAAAAGCAGTGTTTTTGAATGATGGTGTAGTTAGTTTTGATAGGCACAGAAGAGTTACAAGTGGATAAATGGGTTTTCCATGCCTAGGATTATTTCTATATTGAATGTTTTTATAGCATTATCAAATACATATAATCATTTTTTTGAAAATCTTGTAGAATAGTTGAATTTGTTACTAATACGTTGTAGAATGTTATAGATGATGAAAGTTTTAACTACAATAAGGTCCAAGGTATTTTTTCATTGATTGTATCATACAAAAAGATACAAACCTTATGTCAGCTATGATGTCTTGGTTGGGATTGTTGTTATTTATTGTCCTTGGATGACTCAACTTTAACACAGGTACCTTTGGGAATGTTAAGTCGAAAGAAATGAAAATTATGTTGTATATGTTACAACATTGTTTTCTCCTTTACATATGCTAGTTTAACTTGTTCATTAATTTATTACCACTGCTATTATTTATTGTCCTTGGATGCTTGAACTTTAAAACGGGGACCTTTGGGAGTGTTAAGTTGAAAGAAATGAAAATTATGTTATATATGTTACCACATTGTTTTCTCCATTACATGTGCTAGTTTAACTTGTTCATTAACTTATTACTACTCTTTTTATTTATTGTCCTTGGATGCTTCAACTTTAACAAAGGGACCTTTGGGAGTGTTAAGTTGAAAGAAATGAAAATTATGTTATATATGTTACCACATTGTTTTCTCCTTTACGTATGCTAGTTTAACTTGTTCATTAATTTATTACTATTGTTGTTATTTATTTCCCTTAGATGCTTCAACTTTAACACGGGGACCTTTGGGAGTGTTAATTTGAAAGAAATGAAAATTATGGTATATATGTTGTATTGAAGTCACTCGAAATCTTTCATAGTTTGGACCTTCCTTATACAGTGATGATAAAACTTATTGTTATTGTACTGAAGAACTATGGACTATATACCTTAAGAGAGAAGATAAAAGTTTCAACTTTGGTCTTGTGGGTAAAAGGGTTATTTTTGTACCTTAATGGTACACCCTTGTCTTGTGGGTGAAAGGGTTGTCTTGCCACTTTGTTATGACCACCCTTATTGACCTTTGATCTTGTGTTGAACCTTGTTGTTCCTTATACTAGTTCCTCCCTCTCTTAGTGTGGTACCTTGACCCTTTTGTCATGATGAATTTCCATTCACATTTGTTAACTTGTTCCGAGATGGAATGGAATTACACTACCTTCACTTCAATGTTTTCAAAAACACCTATCTACCTACCTACCTTAAGAACTACACCTAGCCTCCCTATACCACTTATTTCATGAATGATTTCTAGGTTTTCAAAAAAACCTACCTACCTATGCTTCAGAATTATAACCAATATCAACATGCAAAAGCAAAAATTTCATAGTAAACCAAGAAACTTACCTACAATTTTGTAAGGGAAGAAGGTCATTTTGACTCTAGAGTTGTAGAATTCGTGGCCTACCTCTTCAAGAGCCTCCAGGTTCTCTCCAATGATCTTTTACCCATGGAAACACTGGCAATTAAATACCAAAATTCTAAACCCTCAACAATTGTGAATAGGAATCACAATTTCCTCAACGAGTATCAATGGTGGCCTAATAAATGCCCAAAAATTTCCTCTAGTCCCAATTCACAACTGATTTCCCCTTAGAACCCACCAAAACCTCCTCACCTCCATCCAATGCAAAATATTTGGCGCCAATGGTCTGCTTGGACTGGTTATTTGTCGACAAAGATCTTTTTGGACTGGTTATTTGGCTCCAACGGGCTGCTTGAGTAGTCATCTACAGAATTGGAGGATGAAATCTCCGTGAGTTTAGGAAAATCGACCATGAATGTTGTCAAACATAGGCGGGTCGAGAGTTGCATTTGCATATGGTTTTTTGTTTTAGAATTTATATTTTCATATATGTTTTTTTATTTTTATTTTTATTATATTGTGTTGGATCTTGTTGGAAGATTTCTAGGGCAGGACATGTTCTTTATTGATCCTGTTATGTTTAACTCCGACCACCTTTGAGTTTGCTAGTATTGAGTCATGGCCTTGTGGGATACCTTGGAATGAGTCGTGACCTTGTGGGTTGCCTTGGACTGAGCTGTGACCTATGCTAGGACAAAACCATGATCTTTGTGGGTTGTTTGGATAGAACCATGACCACTGTGGGTTGTTTGGACATTGCAGTGACCCATGTGATATTTTTGGACTAAGCCATGACCTTTTTGGGGCTGCTAAGCTGGGTTATGAACTTTGTTGAGTCTTCTAGACTAAACCATGACTATTCCTTGGGATTCCTTGACTAGATCTATGGTCTGCTAACTTTTTCGAGGTATTTTCTATGAGTGTGTTGTTGTTGGTGCCTACCATGACCTTTGCGTAGACTACTGCTTCAACAACTAAGCAATGTTTTGTATATTTATGTAGCAGGCGAATGATTCGATCTATGAAACAAAAAATCAGGAGACTTTAGATTTTGATGTCTACCATTTGTTCAATGATGCTGAAATTGGTACTTCTATAGACCTGTTGAAGGTGCTACATAAGACCTTCAAAAAACAACATGAGGAAATGGTTCGTTTGGCATTGACAGTTCCAATGACAGACGAAGAAAAGGTTCATTTGTTGATCAAGAGATGTCAATCATTGAAAGTAATTTGCGGAATCCTAATGTAAATCCATTTTGAACTTTATAATTTTTAATTTTATATGATAGTGAACTTATAATACAATGGTTTCTATTTGCAGGAAATTCTACAACCTCACACTGGTGGTGAAGGTAATGTTGGTCCCAGTGACCAAACCACTCCACGTACACCACATATTGCACCCATTTTTTCCACTGAGCAGTCGACAACACAATTTGCGGCACCCCCAAGTCCAGCAGAGGGTGCAGCCGATGTTGACCAACCCACAATAGATCCTATAGAAGAAGGGGTGGATGCAGGGTTTGATACTAATGTTGATGTTGAAGCATCATTTCTTGGATATTCTTGTGTCACTAACAATATTTTTGGTGAATGATGATCTCGTTCCAATAAAGATAGAGAATATTCCAGGTAATTATAGATTGTTCAATTTAGTTTTTATAATTTGTTTCTAATATACCGATAATTTTTTTTTATATTGACTAATGATGGCATGATTATTTTGTAGAAAATGATGTATTTTATAAAAATCTAAATGATTTGGCCTTGGAGATCTTCGAGTCCACCATCTGCACAAGGTGGGACAGATAGGAAAAAGCTTTAAAGGATGATCTGACTAATTGGTTGTTTGGTTTGGTCGAAAAAAGATACCTTCGATACATCGAAAGTCCTAAAGAATCCTAGACAAGATCTAAATATTGTTCGAGACCAATATAGGGTTCACCTAGAAAACAACCCTAGGTATGAGCGCCCTCTAATGATTCCATCAAGGGAGTGGAAATCCCTAGTGGAATATGGAAAAGAGAAGGGTATGAGAAAAGCAGGAAAGATGCCACCAGGAACAGGGAGGTATGCAATACATTTTACAATGTAATGGTAAGCCTTACTATTATTAATTTTTATATTGAATTTGGAACATCGACTAATGTAATTCAACACTTGATTAGGTTGTCGGACACATCAAAGGCCACCAAGGAAAGACTAGAAAAAATAGGTCAACACAAGCTTGGGCCTAGTGGTTATTCAAATTTAGCGGCACGAATTGTAAGTATCGAAAACCCCATACTGCATCCAAATAATATATAGAAAACTATTTTCGTTTTATTCTGGAAAAAAATTTAAAATTAATGACGTCAAGCAAATATGCAGGCCGGCCGATTCAAATAATTTCCCACTCAGGAAGACTTGAAGCTTGGCTTCCAACATGGCTTTGAATCCGTTGTTGAACATTGAAGAAGCTTGTTTAGGCATACTGCACAATCTTCTGTTGATCCATCTGGTGCACGAGCACATAAAAACTATATAGTTTAATGAAAATTAATTAATTCTCATGCAATTGATTCGTTATAAAAACATAACATAAACTATTTATTCTGTTTTGAGTAGGAAAGTAATGATCCCATTAATGTCGAGGATGTACATGACCAACCAGTCGAAGATCATGCTTTGATTCCTGGTAATGAATTTATTAATATGCTACTTTTTTGTATAGATAATTGTAGATGATGAACATTAATTCTAATTCTCCACAATTCAACTGTAGAGCATGTAGATGTAGGTAAAACTGAACAAGTTGAACCTGTGCAAGATAATGATGAACATGTTGATGTTTCCATGCTAGGTAAAACAAAACCCTTTGTAATGTTTTTTTTAATGAATTACTTGTATTTATAAAAACAAAAATAAATTAATGAAACATTTTGACATTATCACAGCAATTTTGAGCCCCTTGCCGCAAGTTCAACCTGGTAAGAAATCTAATAGGAATACCGATGAGAAGATTCTGGAATATGTTCTTCTTGCTAAATATGTAAAGAGAAGAAAAGTAAAAAGGAAGTAACTGAAGAAATTTTGAGTAATTCCTATTTATATCAAAATTTAGTACATGGTTTTTTCCTCTATTTATTGAATGAATGGTTTAATGAATGGTTTAGTGAATTTTTTTATAGGCTATTGACTAAATGAATGGTTTAATGAATGATTTAATGAATGGTTTAATGAATGTTTTATTCAGCTATTGAATGATTGAATGGTTTATTAAATGGTTTAATGAAATATTTCTTTAGCTATTGAGTGAATTAATTTGCAGTAAATTGTTATTTTCAAGTTGGATGCATTGGGTTTGGGGAATTGAGAGTGATGTGAGGGGGAGGACAGGCCATAAGATATTCCACCTTCACGTGGTTGGTCCCATTTAGTATAGAATATTAAATTATTCTTGAAACAGAGAGGAGCTCAATGAATGGTAAGGAAGTATACATTAAAAACAATTATTTCGATAATTGTAGTGTTTAAATTTTACTATTTCTATTTGACTCATCCATTAGAACTTGTTACAGATAGCGTTGGGAAACATTTTCATAGTTCAGAGGAAAAAATGGTGTTTTGATGTGATCGATGGCCTTATATACATAGTTTTGTGGTTCTCCATGTTTCCTTAGGTGGTCTGCTATTACCAATTACTTTACTTGAATAGTTTAATAGTATTGTATTTATTTAGATTGGTTTTGTTATTTTCATAATCAGACAAATATTTATTTGGTGGGTCCTAATATGAAATTATTGCAACAAGAAAATATCTGTAGAATGTTGAATGATGTTTTGAATGGTAAAGCATAAGAAGACAATGCGAAGCTCCACAAATCAAGTTAAGTTGTAACAAAAAAATATATAAATAGTATAGGCAACATATTCCTAATTCTCATACATATTTTACTTCATTTAATTTGATTTGTATTCCATACTTGCTCAATCTCTACCATTCTTTGTTCCCTATAATTTTAACTTGCTTGAATTGATATTAGAATATATCAGATATGCTTAGAAAATATCAAATATGCTTAGAAGTCCAAAAACATGGACAACATGTTTTATTTCCTGAAAATGTTAGGTTCCTTGTTGTCATTTTTGAATTGTTTTATTTTTAATAGAATCATTGTCAAAATAATAGATACATTTTTCAAATCTTATTAGATTGCAGATACAAACCTAGGGTTTCCCTAGATCTCTATATATGGTCAAAAGTGATCATATCAAAGAGATGTCCATTTTCCTTGATCTATATAGCCGGAGGCTGTAAAGTCACTTTATGGATTTGTTTATTGTTCTTCATCCATGTAATCACCAACATGGAATCTCCATAGACCTAACGTCAATCTAGACCTTTCACAATGATAGAGATCTTCTCACAACAAAACCTCTCTCTTGGTCACTAGGGATAGAGATATTGGCACATTCACTATTTGTTATAATCGTGCTTTCACTTTATCAAACACTCATAGTCCTAGAAATATACTCATGTTCCACCAATATCCATTCATCTATGTCTTAAATTTGGGAATAGAAGATGAAAGTAATAAAACTTGGGCCAAGACACATTCTATAGATCCCTCAAAGGAAATAAAAAACAACGAGAAAAAACTTAAACAAAACTAAAATGAAGAAGTAGGGTTGTGGGGGGAGTCAAGGAACAAAAAAATTAGCCATTACAACTTGATCAGATGATACAATCCAAAAGAGGAGGTTAAATACAATAAACCTACAACTTAAGGCAAGTAGTAAGAACATTAGATTTTTCATAGTTGAGCCAACTTTAGATTAATATGGAAGCAAAGAGGGCCATATTCATAATCTTATATCTTTTTGAGATGAGTAGATGAAGGAATTCATTCATGCCAGAATTTTCTCTTTTTTAAATGCCAGCACATTTTTCCCACATAATCTCTATGAACAAAATTTGCTACTACAATATGCAAAAGGAATGATACACTCTGTAGGTTTGAATTATTGGAGCTGGACACAATTATGGAAAAATACAATAGCACGGAATTTTCCTGTGGAAAAAAGAGAATCCAAAAAATAACATACATTATAAAATATTTTCAGTAGTACCTGATTTCATGAGTGACATACTTGTTTCATTGGAATAAATTTCTATTTTTTGAAAGGTTCCATTTGCACATGTTGACTAGAAGCATCTATCAAAAAAGTGAAAATGTTAACAACCTTAATATATATGAACCATCACATTTAGAGGAAGTACAATTTGTGCATCAATAAGAGACCATTCTATAGACTTCTAGCCTCCATTATTAGAAGACATATTGTAGACACCAAGGCAAGGAATTCTAGGTAGAATCTCATCTCACATACCTCATTGACATAAGAGGAAGCTTACATTTTCAAGTAAGGTGGATATATCAGTCCACTTTTGAGAATGTGTTTACTCATTTTTAATAGAAATTGGAGTTAAATTTCCTCTTAAGTAGGGATTAATTTATGAGCACTTTAATTATATACCGTTAGCTATGTTGGTCATGTGTACATCACTTTTTGCAGTAGACTTCTTTGAAGATCAATTTCCTTCCATAATGCAACAACATGGAGTGATTGTGATTTTGGATATCCAAAGTGGCGTACAACCCATCCATTAGCCTCCTATCACCTTGAAGTAGCAATATTTTTCCTAGAAACCCCAAGCTATATTCTATAACATTATCACTCTAATGAAGAAAACATTTATTTATTCCCTATAATGCTCTCCAGGAGAAATTGCATGCAAAAACTTTTAAAGTTGTGCTTAAATGAATGTTTCAGATATGTGATAAGTAAATTATAGTCAGGTACACTATTTTCATTTTCAATTTTAGCTTCTGGGTTTCTCACAATTAGAGACGAGTTTGTGAATATGTGGATCTCTTTATAGTTTTCCACGTCAATTTCACTCTTATCAACCTGCATATATAATTCAATAAACTCCTCCATGCTTCAACACTTTATATAGTATTCCATTATACCAGCTCATATGTAAACTCTTATTAAATTCCCTATCCCCTATTACATTTCAAAAAACTACTTTACATATTGTCAACTAGTTGTCTGATAATTAGGTACAAAAATAATATAACAAATTCAACATCCCATGTATAAAATATTTAACCATCTTGAAATAATCCCATAAGTCTAGCTCATCATCTCGATTTTATATCTATTTTTCAAGGTTTTAAATCATTTATTTTATTGAATATGATTAAAATATAAGCATGGAGAGAATGGATCCATCCTATGTATGAAACTTTTCAAAGATGTTTTTCTCTATTTATATGTTTTTTAACAGACCTTATTTTGGGCCTATATTTTATTAGAGAACAATAGCATGTAGACATAAAATATCATTAAAGCAACATGATGCATGGAAAGGAAATTTATATGCTAAGGAATTATATATGATATGTTTGATAGATGTATGTTCATTGTTACTAGAATCTGTTTTTATGCTCTTTTATACAAATATCTATAGGTATTGTGTCACTACAACCAGTAGTGCCATCAACTTTGTCATATATAATATGTTAGAAACTACTTTCTAGGACGATATTATGATCATTGTAACTACTTATTTCT
Source organism: Pseudotsuga menziesii (assembly GCA_001517045.1). Taxonomy (NCBI): domain Eukaryota; kingdom Viridiplantae; phylum Streptophyta; class Pinopsida; order Pinales; family Pinaceae; genus Pseudotsuga; species Pseudotsuga menziesii. The sequence goes on from LPNX011111024.1 coordinate 151,990, forward strand.
TAGGTAATTAAATTGCTAAATGTACAACCAGTTCAGGGAGTCCTCATAAGAAATTGATTCCACAAGGAAGGTCACCATAAATGTTTCCAAAAGTACCCTAATTCATTGGATTACATTCTGATCTTTAATTCCAAATTTCTTCCTAGAATGGGAAATAACCTCCCTACACCATTTTCATTATAATATAAAACATATGGTGCCCTTTTCTTTATTCTCATATGATATCTTGTATTATGGCCCCGACATATAGAGAAAAAACCAATAACAAATCCATTCATTGGCTACTGTACTTTTCCATCTCTAATGTTAGAATGTGTGTTTGTGCTTCCTTATACAAACATCTATAGCTATATGAGTTTATATCACTAGGAGTGCCATTAACTTTATCATATATAATAGATTTCTAGGACAAGTTATGATCAGTATAACTAGTTATTACTCAGGTAACTAATTTGCTTATTTAACAACTAGTTCACGTAGTCCTCCATAGAAAATTATTTCCACAAGTAAGATAACCATAAATGCTTCCACAAGTTGGCCCTTAAGAAATTTTTTATCTATGCTTTCCATCCATCTCATATCTCTATGAAAAATTATTCAATGGTATAAAAATCACATGAGCATAAATTCTTGTTCTGGATAGTGACTTCTTTGAATTACATTATGAAAGTTTAATTGCAATTTCCAGCTAGAATGGAAAACAACCTCACCATCTATTTTCCTTGTAATCTTCAAAATATGGAACCCCTATCTTCATAATGATTCACATATCTAGTATTAAGTCCTTGACATATGTAGAAAAACCAATAACAAGTCCATTACATGTCTATTGTACTTTTCCATATGGACATCATTAACCCACTTAGTGTAATTTAAGGAAAAGTAAATTGACTACAATAGAAATGCCATAGTTGGGCATTATTAAACCCACAACTCCACATGGGAATTCATGAGATACGTTGACTACAAGCTAGGTTATTTTTTTATTAATATAGTGGTTCCCATCGGTTATCCGGCAGCCAATGAGTGGCAGTTGTCATTTGATATCATTCCAATCGGACGACGCTACTGAATCTCCAACGTTAATTTTATGTCGGATTTCCAACATATTGTGGCCCATGTCCAATGAAGTTTCCATAGCTCCAATGAGGGTGATTCGATGAGCAACCCTCAGCCATTTGAGCACTAGTCATCTCAAATTTGATGGTGAAAGGTCAAATATTCGACAACAAAGGTGTCCCACCTTCAAAACCTTCGACAACGAAGGTGTCCCACCTTCGACAAGGAAAAGTCAGAAATCCAACAAATAAGTCGTCTCAAATTCGATGGGGAAAGGTCAGAAATTCTACAACGAAGGTATCTCAGCTTCGACATGGAAAAGTTGGAAATCAGACAACATAGGCGTCTCAAATTTGATGACTTTGTAGTGAAATACTTCACCATATTAGCTTCATACTCTGTTGAAAAGTCGACGAGATTCAACAAGGGGTCAAATATCTGACAAATTCTTGTCGACGAAAAAAAGAACGTTGTTGTCGAATAACAGACACGTGTCTGTTGAAGTTTAGACATGGCATCCGTCAGATTTTGGGCTCAAATTCTATTGTGCAATTATCATAGAAGTAAATTGTTGATCCATGCATTTAACACTTTGTAAGTACATATGTTTATATTTATTTGAGTTTATATAGTGTTTAGCCAATTATTTCAATGTTGGTCTTCCCAATATTAGAGATTTCCAATGCTTTGTTATTTAAATGCAGGGGAAGGAGTTTGGTGTTGAGATTGAATTATGCATCCTGAAACAACTTATTATAGAACAAGATCTATAATCTCATTATCCTTTATTAATGACCACTGACGTTCCATGCAGATTCAACCCTTTTGATATTTTTCTGTAATGACAAACTATTGGACCCAAATAGCCACTCAAAAATCAAGACATTTATGTTTCTATATGTTTCATTTATATCCCTTTTGACATAGCATGTTATAAAATTTCACTAAACATTATACATTAATTATTTATCAACTATATTTCTTTGAAGCATTCTATTTCTCTAAATCATGATAGAAATTAAGTTGATTCTTGAACAAAATACTTGATTGCTTTCCTTTTGATTCGTAAACAACAAATGAAATTAAGTTGACTTCTGCTAAAGTGGACAGAAAATTTGGACTTTAAATATATCCATAGTGGCAAGCCCACTTTCCACAAAGGTTGCCAAAAAATTGCTTGATGGATAAACATGGATGCTTCTAGGAGAGTTGGTTGCCAATAGAAATGGACCAAAGATATTTCAAATGTACATCCATGCAATGGCAAGGCCACAATCAATAAAGGCTACAATAAGCAGTGACCTATTTTGGGTTGCTAAGATGGGTTGTGACCTTTGTTGAGTCTGCTAGACTAAACCATGATTGTTCCTTGGGATTCCTTGACTCGATCTATGATCTGCTGAATGTTTTGAGGTATTTTCTACGAGTGTGTTAGAGTTGGTTCCTACCATGACCTTTGAGGTTGCTAGTATTGAGTCGTTACCTTGTGGGATGCCTTAGAATGAGCCGTGACCTATGCTAGGATAAAACCATGATCTACATGGGTTGTTTGGACATAGACATGACCTTTGTGGGCTATTTGGACAGAGTAATGACCTGTGTGAGTTTCTTGGACAGATTCGTGACCTGTGTGAGATGTTTGGATAGAGTCGTGACCTGTGTGAGCTGTTTGGAATAAGATGTGACCTTTTTGGGGCTGTTAAGCTGGGTTATGGCATTTGTTGAGTATGCTAGACTAAATCATGACTGTTCCTTGGGATTCCTTGACTCGATCTGTGGTATGTTGACTGTTCTGAGGTATTTTCTGTGAGTGTGTTGTTGGTGGTTCCTACCATGAAGTTTACTAGTGGTGTTGTGGTTCTTGTTCATCCTGTTGCGACATGTCGAGCACGTTTAGACTTTAAAGATTTTTTTGTGCTCCTTTTCAGCCTCCTTGAGGCTCCTACTATGTATGGAAGTGTATCGCAGTCTGATGGACGTGCTAGAGTGTGATTTAAGGTTCTCTCTATACATTTGAAAGGAACTTCTATTTGCTTGATGTATGATTGTCCTAAAATACTGTCATTTATTGCAACAATGGGATTGAAATTTCATCCTCATTTCTAGACTGTTTTGATTAATACCTTGAGGTATGTATTTGTCTCACTCTTCCCTACAGTTACCTATCTATCTCTCTCTCTTGTATTTCAATTGATTTGTTAGTGACTTGTCTCCTAAGATACAAATCCTGATCATAATATATATCTGAGTATATAAAGGAAGGTCTAAACCACATTGTTTTCTTCTTTTGTCCATTTATAATTTTATTGCATGTGCTTGATTAATTACGTTGTACAGCTATGGGACTTTGCATCCAATAGACAGGTAGAGTAAATTACTACTTTCATGTTTTCAATTTCTTTTTGTTTTGTTTAAACAATGGCATTCCAAGTGGGCATTTTGGACAAAGTTGAACAGTTGTGGGATATTTTCTATTTCTCTTTAGAGGTATAAATGATAGTGGGATTGGCATAGTCTATCTTTAATTTTTATTTTATTTTATTTATATATCAATTTGAACATGGTTTCTTGCTTTGATTGCATGTTAGTGGTTGTTTAAGTCACCTCTAATTAAAATTATCACATAAGTATGCATACTTCTTGTCAGCAAGCAAACTTGAAGGCATTGTTGCCAATATTTCATCTCATTTCATTTCCATTTATCTAGTGGCTAAGAGTACTTAGAGTTAATTCCCATTCTTCTTGATGTGAAATGGAATTAGTAGTATATTTATTTTTAATATTATATATAACTTTTTTGTGATGAGTTTCTCCATCTGAGACTAAAGAAAATTACAAGGTATCATATCTTGTTGAATCCAAAAATTCTATCCAATTTTTTTAAAATAATTTAGAGGCTACTTTTTCCTAGGATGGGCATATCCATCCTAGGAATGAACATCCAAATCTTATAAAAACTCTCAAAATTTTGTCTAACAATAAATGATGTATTGGTTTGTTAGATGTGGAGACTTTTTTTACATATATTTTAAATATTCCAAATCTACTAGTTCAAGTTTTGGTTCTTTGAAGTTAAGATGGACATCCAAATCTGATTGAAACTATATGAAGGTTGTGTAAGATGTTCATGGAACCTGAGAGAAACATACACCTATTTTCATTTTACAGGGGATGGTGGTTTGTCCCACAATGGAGGAAGATGAGTTTGGGACACCATTTTCTCATCCTTTGCTTCTATATAAAGTGAAATTCTCCTTTCCATGGCATCATCCACCAAGTTACTTATGAATGTTCAGTCAAATTCGGATATCTTGGAATGACTCTAGATGACATAGTAGATATTTTAACAATGGGTGCATGCTAGTCATTCCCATAAATTTCTGGGATTTTTTCATTTTTCATCATTCAAGCATACAAAATAATGATTACCAAGTTATTATAGAACCATAATGGATTACCTTGTACTAGTCCTTCAAGTCCTTCAACTGCATTTATTAAGTGCAAAACTATATTTTCACTTAATAAATACAGTTGAAGGACTTGAAGGACTAGTACAAGGTAAGCCATTATGGATCTATAGTAACTTGATAACCATTATTTTGTATGCCTGAATGATGCAAAAAAAAATTGAATATCATCATTGTCAAGCAATAAAAACTTCTTAAAGGGTGCTAGCTCAATGGTAGAGCACTTGCCTAATTTTAGGGAGGAGGTTGGAGGTTCGATTCCTCCATACCCTATCATAAATTTGTGACTAAGAAAATGACTAAATTCGCATATCTATGACTATTAGTAGCTAACTTCCATTATCTTATAGCACAACTAATGTTTAATTGTATTTAGATTAGTCATTAATATATTATCATCTAGTAGTTTATTTAGTCATATATTTGGTCATTAATTGTGTCAATCAATGACTAAATCAATGACTACACCAATGACTAAATCAATGACTAATAAGTCAACCAATTAATGACTAATTTAAATACGACTAAGTTAGTCAATCTATAAGATAGTGGAAATTAGCTACTATTAGTCACCAACTCAAAAATAGTCATTTATATCTAAATTTTAGTCATTTTTTAAGTCATTAAGTCCTCATTTTGTACTAGTGACTGTCACGAAACTTAAACCTTTCCCAAATATTAAAAAAATTTCATAGTCAATTTTGGTCACAACACCTGGCTATCAAGTTTGATTGGATTACCTCCATCCTCTCCCTTTTGGAACCAAAGTTTATGCCGGTTAATCACGCCTATCGATCTTCTAGAGATAGTGAGTCAAAAGACAACAATCAACTAGAAAAGAAATTGACTAGATGGTTGATTGACTGGTCAATTGATCGGTTGATTTAATGGTCAATGAGGTAGTGTCCGAATCAACTAAAGAAACTAACTAAGCTATGGGATGTTGTGAAACTCCTAGAATGATTAGAACACACGACCCTTATTTATGGACCATATCATCCTCACTTCAAGGGATTATGTTAGATCTTAATACTATAAAAGAATGACCCTATTGGTTGTATTGATTTCAAATTAATGTTGTAAATGGTGTCTTTAGACGACACCTCTCTTCTTGAAATACTTATCCCTTTTGCTATTTTATTTTCTATCCTATTGTTCAAAAGGGGTTTCCCAACATGGTATTATAAATGTTGGTTTTAACCTAGTTTGTTGTCTGCAAATCGTGATGAGTCGAATTTAGGGTTAATTGACTATGGGTTTAAAATTTGTCAACCAATATATTTTCTTTGAACTTGGATAAGATATATTTTATTTTAGAATGATGGATTCCAAGATATAACATGTTATTTTCAGGGATAATTTTAGGGGCGAATTTTAGCCCAGTGGGCTATTTTTCCATGTTTTTCTCCCAAAAAACATTCGCCATTTTGCATTTTTTGAAGCCCTGTTTCGCCCAATTTTGATGGGGTAAATTTTTTTCACCCTAAAAATCGCCAAATTATTATATAAACGATATAAAATGCTTGGAAATTTAGATATATTTTTAAAAATATCGCCAATCATTTTATAGTTGGCGTTTTAAGAATTGGTAATATTCGCCAACATTTATACACTTTTAAATAAGTATGGTTCCTTAAAATCATCCCTGGTTATTTTGAATGGTCATAACTATGCAATATGGGTACTAGATATGGAAACTTTGTTGAAAAGCAAGGGCCTATCGAAATATATTACTAAGGTCATTCTTCCAGATCCACTTGATGAATAGGATACATTTTTCATTGAAGTGAATAAGGATGAGACTGTTGGGGTCATTATTACCTACATTTCAAGGGATATTCGTTTTCATACAAATGGGATAGACTTCCCTCATGTTGTTTCGAGTAAGATGAATTCGTTATTGGACAAGGTTAATGAAATTCAAGTGATGAAAATAGAGAAAGAGTTGATCTCTATGAACCCCATTCCTATGAAAGGATTTAGGACTATTTAGATCACATCAAATATCTACATTTGAAATTGGAAAAATGTGGCAAGAGTTTTCTAAAAAAGAAAGGAAAACTCATTGACTTGGTCATGATGAATATGAGGACACCTTATTATGTATTATGATCTTCATTTTGTGCCATCTATATGTCACACAAAGAATATGGTAAGGATTTAACCTTTGATACATTCTGTGATTTATCGATCAATGATCAACAAAATTTTCCTAATGAAGGGAAGCTTGGTAGTATGCACCATACTCACTTTATCAAAGGGAAGGTCAAACAAAATTATAACAAATGTGGTCGATTAGGTAAAATACAGGAGTGTATAAACCAACCCACTAAAGGAAATACCAATGATTCGACATTGACCAAGAAGAATCAAAAGAAGAAAACATGTCACTTTTGTGTAAAGTTGGGACATGTGGAGAAAACCTACTAGAACAATACAAAGTACTTGGAAGAAAAGGTCATGCATCTTGAAGAAGGTCCATCAATGGGTCCCTCAATCAACTAAACTACAAAAAACTTCATCTTTTCTATTAGAATTTCCCATTAATGACATTCTCATGCCACTCATACTGAATGGATAGCCGATTATGTTTGCACTCATCGTATGTCTAAGGATACTTCCCTATTCTCTTCCTTAAGTGGAGCTCTAGAACATAATATTTATGAAGCGAGTGATTATGATCTCATAGTTGTTTGGAGCAGCGATGCTGAATGTAGGGATGGTCAAATATCCAATTTCTATCATGTACCTAGCTTGATTGCAAACTTTATGCTAGTGGCTCAACTTAAATAGACTAAAAATAATGTTCATTTTTTGTTAGATCACTTTATTATAAAGGTTTGAGGCCCAAGGGGGCAACTATTTTTTTAGGATACTTAGATCCAAAACATAGGTTATATAAGTTATGTGAATATCCCAGGAAAGATTTCCAGCCAACTGATCTGACTGCACTCATTGCTCAAACTAATGGCAGAAGTTGAATTTAGCATGGATGACTTGGACATTTGAACTTTTAAAGTTTCAAAATGATGGTTACTGGTCTCCCATATACTATTACATATATTGGAGTTTGCAGAGGATGTGTGCTTGGAAAGCATCATTAGTCACTCTTTGATTCCAAGAAGCATGGTGAGAACAAGACCGACTAGAACTTGTTCACAATGATCTTTGTTGCATGAACAAACCCTCATTAGCAGGTCTAAAAAATTAAACTTCATTGATGATTTCTATAGATTTACATGGGCATATTTCTTAAAAATAAGAGTTGTCTTTGAAATATTCAAGGAATTTAGGGCATTAACTGAGAATCAACGTGACCAACTTAAATGCTTCAAATATCAAACAATGGTGGAAAATAAATGAGTCGATAGTTTGAATATTATCTCTTCCAAAATGGTATTTCTTGGTAGAGATATATCCCTGACACTGCTAAGTAGAATGGATTCACAAAGCGAAAGAATAGGACTTTGGTGGAAATTTCCCAGTGCTTACTGTGAACCAAATACCTTTTGACTAAGTTTGGGGAAGAATTTGTTTATTTATGAACCTATCTCCTGAACCTTGTTCTAACTAGAGTTGTGAGTGGCATAAATTTAGACAAGAAGTGGTGAGGAAGAAAACCCTCTATCAATCACCTTAGAACCTTTGGATGTGTTTCATGGATGCATATCAAAGATAATTGCAAGAAGAAATTGGATGAAAATGGTTATGCTTGCATCATGATGGGATATTTTGATTAATCAAAAGCTTATCAACTGTTTGACCCATTCAAACAATAGATCATTTTTGTGATCTTTGATGAGAATATTTCATTTCTAAGTTAATGAAATCCTCCTATGGTCTATTGCATAGTGATGCTTTTGATATTTATGAAGAATCTGGATCATTTCTTTGAAGTTTCAACTAGAGCATTGATTTTTTCTCTTGAATCTATTGGGATTTGATTTACATTAACTGAGAATGTTGACACATCTATTCATCCAACTGACCATAACCGACCTGATCACCACCGACTTGTCTACCTCGATGGGATGCTAAAACAATTGAAGTTGTTGAACCTAATGCTAGAGATGCTAGTATTGGTCAAAAACCCCACAGAAAAAAATAACATATTAGTGTTGCACCGATGGAACATGTTCTTGAAACCTATGATCCTAAAACTTATGTTGATTCTCAGGGAGTTCCTAAATGAGAAAATGCTATATATGTTGAAATTTAATCTTTGGATAAGAATCACACTTGGGAACATATTCCTCAACCACAAGGAAATAATGTTGTGAATTTTCGATGGGTCTACAAGACCAAGTTTATCTCCAACAGTGTTTTTTAACATCATAAGGCTTGACTAGTAGCAAATGGCTTATCTCAACAAGAAGGAATTGACTATACTGAAAATTTTTTCCCTATTGTAAAGTTGAACTTGATGGACTGATTCTTTCACTTATTGCTTGTTTGGATGTGAACTTCATTAAATAGAAGTTAAAAGTAGTTTTGTGACTTATTCTAGTCTTGTTTGTCGAATGAAAAAGTCATTGTATGGTTTGAACGAAGCACCCTGTGATTGGTATGAGAGATTGATCATTTCTTTATCAATATTGGCTTTAGACATTGTGAATCTAATCATAGTATTATGTCTTACATGTTCATGGTGACACTTTGATTATGGCATTGTATGTTGATGATTTATTCATAACCGAAAACAATGTCGATGTGATTTTGGGATTGAAGAAACAACTCACAGATACCTTTGAAATTACTGATCTTGATCTATTTCATTTCTTTTATGGGCATTAAAATTTTGGAAATTAATGATGGTATATTTATTTATCAACCCAAATATGCTTTGTATCTTTTTAAACGATTCGAAATGAAGGACTATAAGTCTTTTTATAGACCTTATTAGTTAGGTGTTAAAATGTCTTAGTATTGTTACTCTGCTCGAGTCGATTCCACCATTTATTGAAAGTTACTTAGTAGCTTGGCTTATTTTATTCACAATCGGTTTTATATCTCATTTGTTGTTAGTGTGGTTTTTTGGTTCATCCACGATCCTCGATAAATTCACTAGAAAACTACAATTATAATTATTCGCTATATTAAGGGAACTTATCAATATGGTATTGAATATTATCACATTTCAAAACCGTTGGTAGGGTTTACTGAGTCCAACTAGGGAGGTGACATTCAAGATTGAGATTCCAATTCTAGTTATGTGTTTTTACTTAGTTCTAGACCCTTTTTCTATTCATGTAAGACACATAAGTTAGTCTCTCTTTCAACTACAAAAGTAGAATATCATGGAGTTGTCAGTGCAGGTACAGAGGCAGTTTGGATCCGTCTTCTCTTAGAAGATCTTGGTTGTTCAGCTTAGGCCTCTACTACTATCCAATGTGACAATAAAAGTACAATATAGGTTTATTATAATCATGTTGGTCGCAACAAAATTAATTGTGTTGAACTTCACACTAGTAAAAAATGAGGAATTAATGACTAAAAAAACGACGAAAATCTAGCTATAAATGACTATTTTTGAGTTGACGACTAATAGTAGCTAATTTCCACTATCTTATAGCTTTACTAACATAGTCATATTTCACTTAGTCATTAATAGGTTGAATTATTAGTCATTCATATTCAATGATTTAGTCATTAATTTAGTCATTGATTTAGTCACGAATTTAGTCACTGATTTAGTCATTGATTTAGTCATTGATTGCAACAATTAATGACCAAATATATGACTAAATAAACTACTAGATGATAACATATTAATGACTAAGTTAAATATGACTAAAAGTTAGTCACGCTATAAGATACGGGAGATTAGATACTAATAGTCATATATATGTGAATTTAGTCGTTTTCGTAGTCACAAATTTATGATAGGGCACGGAGGAATCAAACCACCAACCTCATGCCTATAATCAGGTGGGTGCTCTACCATTGAGCTAGCACCCTTTAAGAAGTTGTTATTGCTTGATAATGATTATATTCAAACAAATTTTACATCACTCAAGCATACAAAATAATTATTATCAAGTTACTATAGATCCATAATGGCCTACCCTGTACTAGTACTTCAAGTCTCTTTTGCACTTGATAAATGCATTTGAAAGACTTGAAGTACTGTTACAAGGTAAGCCATTATGTATCTATAGTAACTTGATAATCATTATTTTGTATGCTTGAATGATGCAAAATGCAAAACTACATTAAATTTATAAGAATGACAAGCATGCATCCAATGTTAAACTATCTACCAAGTCATCTAGAGTCATGCCAAGATATTTGAATTTGACTAAAAATCCATAAGTAACTTGAAGATAGTGGTGGATGATGTCATGGAAAGGAGAATTTCAGTTTATATAGAAGCAAAGGATGAGCAAATGGAGCAACTCATCACCCAAAATGTATATAGAATAGTAANAATAAATTAGCAACAATACCTTCGAGTTTGCTTGCTGACAAGAAGTATGAATACTTATGTCATCAGTTTATTCAGAGGTGACTTAAACAACCAATAACCTGCAATCAAGGAAAGAAACCATGTTCATATTCATATATAAATAAAATAAAATTAAAGTTAAAGATAGATTATGCCAATCCCACTATCATTTATTTCTCGAAAGAGAACTAGAAAATCTCCCACAATTGTTCAAATTTGTCCAAAATGCCCACTTGGAATGCCATTGTTTAAACAAAACAAAAATAAATTGAAAACATGAAAGTAGTAATTTACTCTACCTTTCTATTGGATGTAGAGTCCCATAGATGTACAACATAATTAGTCAAGCACATGCAATAAAATTACAAATGGACAAAAACAAGAAAACAATGTGGTTTATACCTTCCTTTATATACTCAGATATATATTATGATCAGACTTTGTCTCTTAGGAGACAAGTCACTAACGAAACAATGGGAATACCTAAGAGAGAGATCGATAGGTAGTTGTAGGGCAGAGTGAGACAAATACATACCTCGAGGTATTAATCAAAACAATCTAGAAATGAGGATGAAATTTCCATCCCATTGTGACAATAAATGACAGTCTTTTAGGTATTCATACATCAATCAAATAGAAGGTCATTTCAAATATGCATAGGCATCCTTAATCCACACTCTAGAATGTCCATCAAACTACGACACACTTCTATACATAGTACTAGACTCAAGGAGGCTGAAAATGAGCACAAGAAACCTCTATAAAGTCTAAACAGGCTCGATGTTCTACAGTAGGATGAACAAGGACTACAAAATCCCTAGTAAAGGTCATGGTAGGCACCAACAACAACACACTCAAATAAAAGACCTTAAAATAGTCAGCAAACCACAAATTGAGTCAAGGCTACCCAAGGAACAGTCATGGTTCAGTCTAGCATACTTAACAAAGTTCACAACCCAACTTAGCAGCCCAAAAAAAGTCATGACTTAGTCCAAACAACTCACACAGGTCACAGCTATGTACATGCAATAAAATTATAAATGGACAAAAAGAAAAAAGCAATTTCTATCACATAGAAATTGATTCAACACTTTGGTAAGAATTTTAGTTGTAAAAAAAATCTATGCTATGTAACTAAGAGATTACATCAAATTTATTTCAAAACATTTCAATCACATCTAACTGATATAGCTTACATTGTCATTGGATTATCTTCAACGTATCCATTTGTTGAATTCTGTTGTGGAATCTCCAATTTAGAGGGTACCAACCACATTTCCCACTCTGTACTACAGTATTCACCCCATGCAACTCGCAAGTATTTCATTATTTATGTCGTATACATCCTACAAAATGTATCATACAGGGAGAAATCATTGGATTTTTCATATCATATGGAATCATGAATTCATTTCAGGAACATAAAGTTAGCACAACAAAATGACATGGGCATAGGAATTTCCTTCATTTCGGACAAGAAGCTTTGCAAAATCTCATATCCTGTTCAAATTTTAAAAGAACGAATGCGAAATAGAACTTGATACTATTTATTCATTCACAATACAAGAGTTAAGAAATGTCCTCTCAAATACAAAGTTTCAAGGACCTGTAGATGGAAGGAGCTTAGCTTGTAGTTCCAACTAAGAAGCGAGTTTTCACAATTAAGGACAAGAGAACATCCAACAGTTTCTGAAGAAAATGAAATTAAATTATCTAAGTAAATCAACAGTACCTATGAAACCTTAAGAATGCATTCCAAATAGAAGTAATTTGATTCCCCAATGCTTGGAATCCTTGCAGCATTTCCACATTGGATACCAGTACCACTGAATAGTGCTCGTTTCTGGCCTCAAATGATCTACTATCTTGTTGCAAAAAAGAGGAGGTTAACAAAAGAGGAATGCCTCCCTTTTTTTGAAAAAATGGAGACACTAAGAGAAAAAAAATGGGAGCACTGAGTAATTTGGATTACAATGAAAAAAAATTATCTACAGTATAAAAATGCATATAGGATATACAGATTATGCAGACATGATTAGAGGTATAGAAATACCTTTTTGGGAGATGGAATAGAACAAAGAAGAATATGAGCTATCATATCTTCGTATGCGCATTTATCTTTCTCATACAACTGAATTACCCCATCCAGAACAAGTACTTTCCCATATGTTACTAACTACAACCATAATATCAAGAGAAGTTATGAACAAATTGAATGATATTTGAAGAAAATTGTAAAAAGGGAAAATAAATAAAAAGACTCGAACTTAAGTTATTATCAATTATGAAGATTGGCATGGTCCCATATTTGATAATTTGAAGACAAACTTGAAATACCATCAAATCTTAAAGTTCATACTTGCCCTCAAATAATATATTCTCCACCTGCAGCGAATGTGTCTCTCCTGGCGGGGAAGAAATAAATAGCCATGAATACAAGAGATGTTTACTAACAATAATTTAATTTCAAGTATGAAACTTATATCCAAAGGCATTTCCAACCATAAATATGTCCAATTTAAAAAATTTAATGAAAACAAAGACATGTGAAATACAATTCTCAAAAAAAAAGTACCTAATCAACACACTAGTGTTACAGCAATAAACCACGTGGTTAGAAAATTGTAGACACAAATAAAATTATTAGATATGTTCCTATTGATATGGAAATGATAGTTAGAGAGCTATCGTGTTGGTTCTTTAGCATCAAAACTCTACCACTCCTCTATGACCAATGGGCTAATATGTCCATTATCTATGTGAAAACATTGTTTGAAATGAATGAAATTACATGCATAATCTATTGCAAATACCACCTAAAATATTCTTTGACAAACAATGTACTTAAATAGAATATTTACGGAAGTATATATTGACATTTGTAATATACCTTGACATAACTATTATGAGAAGATGATGATGAAACCAATGCATTAAATAATATACTTCCAAATTAATTTCTACGATAAATTGATATTGTTGTTACTCAATTGAGTACCATTTTGGAGATGTCTTCCTCTATCTTTTAGGAATTGCAGGGCATCCCAGATTAGGTGTGCGGCTACCACCAACCCTTTGTTGTTTTCTCTTTATATATGTTACTATCAATATTTGTCATTGTGGTAGTGTCCATTTTGGTTATGGTGACATTGAAGGAGCTATCAAAGTAGGTTTTGAATCTCTTTGGTAGAAAAAAGTCATTGTATTGTAGAGGCCATAAATTTCTATTGGAAAACCAAATTGAGGTGATATTTTTCTTGTTGGAAACTAGAGTCAAAGAAGCTCCAATTGAGCTTTCAATTCTTTTGTTATCTTGGTTGAACCATTACTTGGAGTATACTAACCCTGTTTATCTTTTTCAGCAGATTACAGTGAATGAGTCCATTGAGTTCATAAAAAAAAAACTCTTCTTCAAGATTCTATCCATTTGAGCGCATGCAAATGATTTATCTAGCAAAGGATGAAAACAATGTAGAAAGAAGAAGACACATAGTTGAGCTATTGTTTGGTCCTCAATCTTTGGGGACAAAGCTTCTCAATAAAATATTCTTTATTGGATGAGTTCCATTTTAGAGATAGCTTCCTCTACCTTTTAGTAATTACAGAAGCATTCCAACTTGCGCATGCATGTGCCTCCAACCCAAGCAAAATAATGTTATGGGAGATTTCTAAAACTCTCAAACCTAGAAACAAGATTCCAAGCTTCACAATTAACATTGAACTCAACAACAAACAAAATTTGATGGAGACTAAAACCAAAAAGCACAAATTACCAAACATTACAAAAACATAAAATATAATATTTTCACTTAGAACTCCTTATTCCTTAAACAAAAGGACACTTCTCCAAAGATTGGATCATCCAAAGTGACCTGACTCAGAAAGTCATTCATGACTTGAGATACATGATACAGAACCACCAGGACAAGCATTGCATCATACATCAAAAGATGACCTTGTATCATCACAACAAACCCATACATCTAGACAAAATATGAAATATCCCATGCTAGCATAGATATTTGATTATGGGCTTATAATTCTATAATTGGAAGAAAACTTACAGAGGGACACAAACAAGATGGTGGCTCTAGGACAAAAAAATCATCCTCTTTAATGTTACAGGATAAACCACAAAAAAATTCAAAAGGAAATTAACTTGAATCTGGAAAAACATCTTACATGAACAAATCTTTGCAGAAAGCGAGTTAAAACTTCAACTAGCATTTACTCGACAAAGGCATACCTGGTTATCACCAGAAGGGAATAGTTGATTTGATGCCAATATAAACATCAAAGCGTTAAACAATAATCAAACATAATAACATTAGCTTTGACCCGTCAAGAAGAAGCATTGTATAGGTACAAACACATGCAAACTGCTACATCATATAATTCAGGAAACAAACCAAAGAAGACTCTCTTCACTTTGATATCATTAGCAGAAAGCCAAAATGGTCAATGTTTGATTCTAACATATGCATTTTATCAAATCAAATTATGTAACCTCTGCAAAAGTGCAGTACATGGTATTAATTATGTATAAGTAAAATAACAATAATATTAGCCCCCAGGGTTAGCTCAAGAAATTATGAGCCATATTTTATATGTCTCCCCCAAATTTGGGGAAGTTAAAGATTCAAATTTATTGATCCCTTCAAGGTTAACCGCCATAGTTAGGGTCGACAGTTTACCCTATTTTCCATCCATGACTCATGGGGAAGTACTCATGGAGGCTTTTCTGTGAAGTTTTTACTTGGAAAAATAACTAATCTAACAATCAAGTCCCAATTATGGTGGATTCCAAAAACTAGTTGTCTTTCATTAAATGAGCAATAAAGGGCCAGAAAAAATCCATTACTGCTACATATCTACTCATGAAGGGCATTTGGTGGCTCAAGTTTATGTGATAATCTTGGTTGTAGGCTACTTGAACGGCTTGGAATCTTATAGCTTAGGCCATGATACCATTCAATTTTAGTTGCATTGCAGTTTCTTTGGAGCTAAATGTTTTTTGGTGTCATTTTCCAGTTGGTACACATTATGCAGTTGGTAAGGAGTTTCCTATTATCTCTTACAATCCCATGCCATGGCTCCCTAGTAGTGTCATATCATGGGAACTACTAATCTTTAGGATTTCCTGGGTTTCAACAGTGTTAGGATTTTCAGTGCTTTGGGGTGTGGTCTTCCCCACACTCCCTCTTGGAAGTTCATGGGGGATGGGTATTTTTTCTTCTTGTCCACGAAAATAATGCTCCCTTGCATGTTAACTAAGAAATTGTAAAGGATGTTTTGTTTGGGTTTATTTCCCCGGCTCATGCTGCCTCCTTACATGAAGGCCTGTGATTTTGTATAGAGATACATTTTTGGTTCTTTGTCTTTGTGGTCATGTTCTAATTATCATATCGATGTTTCAAATTTTAGGTTTCTAGCTATTGTTCTTGGTCTTTTGGTTTTCTGCCTTTGATCAGTGTCTATGGTGATAGCAAATTTGTTGTCCATTTTTTCATAATATGCTCCATGTACTAATATTTTTTTCGAAAGAATTATAAAACATATTTCAGAAAGAAACAAATAAATTGGAAGAGAAGAAAGAAGAATACCCGGACACATATGATTGTTGAAAAATTGCAAATTAGTAGCAGACCCTATCAGAGAAGCCAATCAATATACTGTCAGTCACATCATCCAAGTTCTGGATCCATGCTAACTTATAGTTTCTTTTAAAAGTTTTCTAAACCAATACAAATATGTAAAAAAAAAATTAGGAAATAATTTTCTGTCTAATTATAACATTCACCAGATGATGCTTAACGCAAAAACAAAGGCACGCGACTTACAGAGAAGACAAATTTTCTAATCATAAACACAGAAATCCATTTGATACAAATGAAAACATAGACAAATTTAGAAGATTCCTTCCTAAATATTCTACAGGAGACACATAAATGCATACTAAAGTCCCTCAAAGGTCAAGACTATGGTGGGAAATATTCAAACATGTGGCAGTCTACCCTAACCAGTAGTGGAACCCTCTTCAAAGTTATAAAATTCAAAATGGTGTAAGGAATTTCCCCAACAGTAAATGGGATATCCTACGGGTTTGTTATTTAATTATCTATGTATTGACCTCTTAGCATGTTTTCCTACCTCAACAATCGATCTAAATACCCGATCTTTGAAGTTTGTACTAAATAAGGGAAACTGATTTTCATGTTAAGGGTGGTTGTGAGAACAGATAAATGAAATAATACTTTAAAAAATTAAGGGCCACTAAAAGACCTGACTTAATGTTAGTACATTGTGTTAGGTTTTTTTTAAGTTTTATATATATATATATATTTGTATTTCATGTTTTTCCAACATTAAGCACATGCACCTAATGTCACACGGGATTGGGCCCTTACCCTTGGGAGTGAGACTGTCGAGGACTTCCATGTATAGTTTTACTAAGTATCGTGAATTACAGATCTTCCAAGAAACAAAATGAGATAAATTTTCCATGCTTGACTAAAGCCGCCCACAATGGGGAGGGAACTAGATTCATGATCACCTCGTAGCATAATTTGCACTATGTTTTCTTGATGTTATGAATTGCAGATGCCCCATGAAATAAAAGACAAAAACCCTTCCATTGCAATAGTCCTATGGGTGCAAACACTTCATCCAAAGCTCATAAACAAGGCTCACTTTTGGATCATAGCAACAGAAGGTTGGTTTATGTTGTAGCAAAAAACAATGTCGCGTATGGAATTGCACGGTTCTATAGAAACACAAACCATTAAGGGTGCCTTTCATGGAAAGGACAGAGAGCTCAGTAGTAAAGAAACCCACTAGTTGGGGGCGGGCCCTAAGTTCAATTCCTGACATGTTTAGATTCCAACAAATTCTATCCATTATCACGAAATTGACATTAGTTCAATTTCCTTTGGATCAAACACAAATATTGAAAATCAACCGATATTGGAACCAGGCTTATATATCGCATTGATTAATAAACCCACTCGTTTATTTCTAAGCCTGTATAATATCAAGTTTTGTTTTGTTCCAATGTAAAGAGGACTCTTAACAGAATGAGAACTACCAAGACTTACAAAACATAACAGAAAAGATAAATCTAATCCCATAATATTTACATAAATAAACTACACACACCTCTCTAATATGCAGAATGACATCGTCTCTACGAAGGAGCTTCCCCAGAAGCTTAGGTTCCAATTCCATTGCATCGCATTGGGAAAAATATGGACCCAATATTTTATATCCTTCTATTAATACTGAAACTTCACAATTTCAAGTTCCATCCCCCACTGAGGCCCTACTGACTTTTGTGAACTCAGCAGTTACAGGACCATCTTCTTCATACCTATTTTTGGGCTCCTTGCATTTTTTGTGTCTCTTGGGATACCCTACTGTAATGTTTTCCTGCGTAGTTTTAGTAAATGAAAAATCTGAGATTGGATTCAATTTTTGGATTCCCTCAGAGATTTCTAGTGGAAGTGTTGGGGAAGCATTGAGGGTAGTGTCATTGGCATTGTTGCAATGGGTGGTTGGTTTTATTTCTCACATTTAATTTACCAAGTTCCCCTGGAAAACTCATGCTTCACGATTGCAAGGATATTTAAGCCATTTATTCTCCACCACATCCACAACAACTAAAAAAACCATGAATAAAAGAAAAACACAATAGGTAATCAAGAAAAACATAGAAGGAAATAAACTTGAAGGTCTAAACATTATTGCCATTCTAGAGGCAGTGGATACTCAACGTGAAGCTCAATACCAATATTTGATAGTTTCAATTTATGTCCATTGACACCAATATCATCACCATGTTTATAATTTCCTAAATTCCAACTCCATTTACTCTTCTTAGATGCGTCTTCAAGCATCTTCTTAGATCCAGATAGATTACTTTTAATTATAGTCCTCTTAGCCTAAGTCTTCAACATTGTAGGGTAGGGTTGTGATTCATATAAATGGGAAAGGGTACCATTCTCAATGGCCATGACCTTGGCATGTTCTTTCCCTACCCTGTAAATTCTCTGATCCATTCTCATCTCCTCTTGTCCACACTGATGCCATTTCCTTCAATAAGCCAGAAACTGAATGAAGCTTCACTTCATTGCATAAAAACCCTCGACCATGATCTACAATAGGGCATCAACCATTATCTTGGGTATATCCATCTGGTTCGTGGAAGTGTTCGTGTTCTATAGGTTATGTTGAAATCCAAGGGTAATACATGAAGCAAAATGGCCATGTAGAATCACCATTGGTATAGACATATTGGTGTTGAGCGGTAAAATTATTTTAAGGCATATTATGATTTTAAGTATTTTTAATAATATAAATAATATACAGAAATATTAAACAATGTTAATTTCAATTTTTGATTACTTTCATTTTTTAAGGTATTTGGTTTTGTAGGAGAAAAATGACTAGCCAACAAAAAAAACTTAAATTTTTTAAAGATATGTCTCCAATAATTTACATAAACCTAATAAATGTGCTCCATTCCAAGACATCTTCTTAAATATACCCCAGTTGAACACCTTGTTATATAGTTCCATCCACTGCAACAATTTGGTTTTTAGAGGAGTAGTGGTTTTTCACAAAGAAATTCACCACTTACTCTACTTCTTAGTCCTCATTCAAGAACATGGCCTTGCATTGAAGGCTTGTAGTATAATATATAGTATGTTTCCATGACTAGACCAAGGTATCTTCCTCCTCCTTTAAGTAAATGAAACCTGATTTCAACTTGTCAATAAAAGTCTTTCATTTTTTAGCTTCATGTCCATTTAAACCCAACAAACCATCTTCAATATATCACCCATCTTTCCACGGATGAGATCTGTTTGAGGCTACAAAATAAGAAAAATACACATTATATGCATGTTATTATTCCATGTTTTATGGCTCTATATATATATATATATATCCCTTGTATGTAAGCTAATATCAACCTAACTAAAATTATGTGTCTTATTTAATAAAAATAACTCCACTAGTTCAACAAAAACTGGGTCACAATTCCTTTAAATATAAAATTTTTGACATATATTATCTATAAAGCATAATAAGTACATCACATAATAATAAAAAATCAATCCCAAAATGTGCAAAATAAATTAATAATACTAAGGGTCTCTACATACAATGCTTGTTCATTTTCCTTGTTCCCTCCAGACATAGTATCAAAAATGAAAAAAATACAAATGGGGAGAAAAAGGGCATACGACCATAAATAAATATCATAAAAGGAATCATATCCAACCCCCTAATCCCAAATACCATAACCCCATAACCCTTAAACTTCCTAACCCTGAATCCCTTAAATCATAACCCCCTAAGCCTCTAATCCACCTAAATGTAACCCCCTAACCCTAGCTAACCCCCCTAACCCCTAAATCCCCTAACCACTAAATATTATAATGTGACCATAGTGACAATCTATGTATTTTATGCACATATATACTAAGCAACTAGCATAAACAATTAACAACTAACATCTCACATCTCACATAACTAACATAAACAATGAAGTCTTATACTAATATATGTATTCAATTAACCTACCAAACTTGCATGGACAATTCATGATGCACCATAACACATCATTTAATGAAAAAGATGAAACTTGTAGTCAGCATACAAAGGAAAATGAATAAGAAAATAACAAGGGCAATTCCATTCCAACAAGACAACCATTTTTTCTTCAAGAAGCATAAAGGGAATTTTCTCTCATAGTATTTCCCCCTCTATTATAATGCATGGATTTCATTTAATAGGAATTATTCGTATATTAGTATCAATAGAAGAAGAACATTTACATTTGCAGTAGAAAAATATTTAGTGTGTCAAACTCAACATTGCATGTCCTCCAAGCACTTACAAATCATGACAGGATTACATTTTGAGTTGAGAACAAGAACTCCATGTTATTAATGGATCTTTGACATCACTCAACGATGATGAAGGGTTTCATTTTTCTCCTCCTTTAGCCAAACATATAGAGAATCAATGGCTTTGGTTTTATAAATTGGGATTAATATAAAATTTTATTAATATGTGTTTTATATAAATATAATAATTTGTGTTTTATATAAATATAATATTTGTTTTAATGGTATTTTTTGTTATAGAAGTGTATATAATAAACTTGGATCGAGGACATTGGCCGAGAAGAGTTGTGCACATCGTGAATAAGTGGGTGGTGACTTCAGATGCAAAATTTATCTGGCCACTAATGCATAAAGGAGGTTTAACTTGATAGTGATAACGAGAGGTCATCACTGCATTATACGTATCATATTCTGCAAGTTCGGACCTGTAAGAGGTCGAGGAATCGAAATATTTACCTAAAACTTCGAGATGGGGTCGTGCATGTACCTTTACTACATATGGATCTAAGATTGGTTCTGGGTCAGCACCCCAATTTAATTATAATTGAGTCTTTGATTGGTTAAAATATTGTTCTTGGTTCTTCCACCAGTTCAATTATTATTGGATCAACTGCTACAACGTTTAAAGGAACTGATCCTGGTGAAGCTACGTCGACTGGTGCGGCTATTTCAACGGTTAAAGATCATCATAGCTATATTGAAGTTAGAAAATCACCTCAGTATGGGACTTGGTACTCTTACATTGAAATATCAACAACTACCTATGATGCTTCTAGGTATCGATATGGTACTGGTTCTAGTACCTAATTCGTAATTGTAGGAACCTAGTTTTCCTTTGGCATGTGCTTAACGGTTTGCTTCAATGGTGCAACAGGTATAAATATGGTCAATAGAAAATTCATGCAATTGCTTTACTGGATCTCTCAAGATCGAGGTGCATGGCACCAATATTACTAATAGAAGGTAGACAATTTACAAAATTTACTAAATTGTAACACGTCATTGTCACAATTGTAATTTTCCATGACACAATTAAAAATGACTAAGTCATATTCTCTAGATATTCATTTTTTATGTTGTGACTAAATTAGTCGTTTATGTTATTCATTTTTAACTCTTTCACTTGTTATCTAGTCATATTTGTTAACTGGTGACTAAATTAGTCAGTAATTATAGTCGTTTATAGTTGGGTCAATCAAAATTGTTCATATTTAGTAGTAAATCACTTGAAAGACCTGTGGTGACTAGAATTTTTAGTCATGTACCAGTAGCTAATCTCTCATCAATTCGATCAATCGGTTATGCTTTGTCAAAATCTCAACCTTTTCATTATCACCACTAAACCAAAGAAATCATTTTTAGACCGTAGCTCACACTAGACCAAAGAAATCCTTTTTAGACTATAGCTTAAAATGAGTTTTTATTTACACAAGACCTTAAAATGTTTAATAGGACCTTATTAGCCAAGTTAATCGAAGAACCACCGTTCCAAAATGATCCTTATGAGTTGTGTTGATAGATGAAGGATCAACCTTGGAAAGAGTTAGCCAAGGGCTTTATTGGGTGGTACCATAGTTCTTTAAGTGGTCGTTTTCTTTCAAGTTTATATTATGACCATTTAAACTATATGTTTTGGTTTAATATGCTATTATGTTTAGAAAACCAAAATCTATTGTAGCCAATCTTAGTTGAAGTAATCTTACATTGAATCTACCGGCCCAAGTGAATGGTTCTTATAAGGAAGGAGGAATAATAATAATTAATAATTTATCTTAGGAGGAATGACTCAAGGAATGAATCTTTGAAACCTGACAATATCATGAAAAAGGAAAGATCTTCAAACTAGGCCCTTCCTTACTTACTAACCCTCCTACCCATTTTACCCGAAGAAACCATCTCACCTTATTAGTTCTTACTCACCCAATTAGTTCTTACCTTAAAGCAATAAAGGTTCTTGGCCTAATAAGAATAGTAAGAAAATGTATATGTTGATCTACTCATTATAACTCATTGGTTTGTGATGCAATATTAGGGGGGAACTATAAGAAATATACTCACTTGAAAGGATGGAGGATGTTCATTTAAAGGAGGATTGTGTATACATGCTCACCACTCACTTAATGACCCAACTCAAACCAAAATCTATTGCGACAGCTAAACCATCTGAGAGTGACAAATTTCGTTCTCCCTAGTAAATACAAATATAAATTATTTTCAAACCCAAAATTAAAAAGCTAGCTTTCAAAACTCTATGCTACATAAATTTTTCAATCCCATACGGTTTTCTCCGTAATTAGTTGCTGGAAACATGATCGAAAGGCAGTCCCTTCACTTCACAGGGTTTTGGACGAGCTGGTAACTCCATGAGTCCAAGTTTTGAATCTCCATGTATCTTTCTTTTTCCCTTTAACATTTAGTTTTCCAACATGAATTTACAATTGGGAAGTCTCTAATGCCTCACTAATTCTAATGAGCGAATTATATTGGTATTTTAGTATGTGGTTGTGCAAATTTGAGTCTTAGGGTTCCTATAATATGAGTTTTCTCAATGTTTTTATTTTAGCCTACAGATTGGACAAGTGCATGGCTAATTTTATTTTGCAATTTTGTTTTGCAATATGAACCCTATCCTACAACGTCTCTTTACAATGGAGGGATTATTCGAAATATCGGCTTTGATAATGGAACCATCAAAACCAACAACTAGACCGGTTATAGAAGCACGAGTGTAACCCTATGAATAGAGATTCAGGATAATGTCAAGAAATATCATGAGAGTCACGATAATGAGATTTCTCGGGAGGCAAACTCATGGCGAATTTATTTAATAGAACTACTTCAAACCTATAAATCTGTTGAAAATACATAGATGTAATTAGTTACTATGCTCGTGGAGAATGAAGGATAATAAACCCACATTTAGAGTGAATTGATGTAACTACACAAAATTAATGAGAAAATTGCAAATCACCATAGAGAAAGTGTATTCATGGTGTGCTAAGCTCTGCAAAATGATGGAATAGCCTACCCATTAGGAAAATAGACTCCATGGGTACAATTTCATGAGTTTTTGAGTTGGTTAATGTAAAACCAACACATTCTAAACTTCGAAATCGAACTGATATTGAATCACAAACAACTAGCCCTGAAACTACTAAATGTTATGGATTTCTTCTTTCAGGTTTTTTATTATAAAATCCCTAGATTAGAAAGCAACTCCAACCTAACCCAATAATTTACAAATAAATGGATACTTGTCTGACCATATTTATAAAAGCTTTATTGTAAGATAATCGAACTTACAATTGAATCCTCATTAACGTTTAAGCGGTGGACAGGGGGCAGCTCTTTATGGGCCGCCGACAGATGATGAAAACCAAAGGAGGACCGTACCCTTAATAATACCTTCGGTGTAAGTATGTCTTTATGGGAATCAATAGTGCCTCTATTAAATACATTGTTGATTCTTACACTAATAAGAAATAAGAATCCAAACTAATCATACTAAAACTAGTAAATAAAGTAATAAGTAATGAATAATCGAGGTTTTTCCAGTTGTTGAAGCATCGATCTTACCAATCCCCACAAAGGTTGAAATATCCTAGAGACATTTCTAGATCCCCACACAAAATATTCAAATATGATAGCGACATTTCCAATAATTAATATACCTAAATGTCTCCCTTATGCATTCCAAACCAATTTTTTCATTTAATCTACCAATAAGATTAAGATATGCCAATCCATAGAAACCATGGACATCTCGTCCATACTATTACAAAATCAAATATTCAAGAACATATTTCATAAACAACGACATGGAAAACATAACAATGGTTTTCTATCATCAATCTTATGAAAACGTTCTTAAAAAAACTTACCTGTGTTCTTGAATTATGAATAGAATTAAAGAATTGGAACATAAATATCAAACAAATATAGCTCTCACAAGAATAAATATATTTATCTTTTTTAAGAAATTATCTACCAAGTTGGTTGCACATAAGTGATTTAAAACACAATTGTAGGAATCTGATGTATTTCCCACCCATAAGTTTTGGTATGCAACCACAAGGTCAAATGCGTGACCATTGGCTCTAGTAATCACCTAGTTACTCAGTTACCACCATAATGTTCACAATTTGTTGGAACTAAGTATCTATCGAGACCTGTCTTAGTGAAACCTCTCTGCACAACACACCCAAACTTCAATTAGTCATGAATTCCTTCGCCACAACCACACACAATACAAGGTCAAAACATCCCCTTCTCTACTGCATATCCCCCCTTAGGTATCTTATCCTCTCTAGTTTTCTAGTGCAAGCAAGGGAAAGTTGGATATGCTAAATGTACTATGGTTTCCTAGGATGCTAGACCTTGGTTCAACTATGGTTAATTATTGGCACAATCCAAGAATCTACAACTTACTTTCCTTTCCTAATCTTACACATTATTGCAATCATGGATTTTTAATCCTCTTCCTACTAGACACAAATTCCCATAGACTCATATTGCTCTGAAGCTCACGAGAGTTATTGGTTTGGTTTTCCAGTAAAGTGAAACCATTGATGAATATGCATTTTTCTTAAGTTGATAACAAAAATGATGAAGGAGAAAGAAAGAAGAATAAAGAAGTAAGAACAAGCTTGCATGAACAAAATTAAGGTTTGTATACCTTTAGCTTTCATGGGACCAATTATTCTCCTTCAAGTACAATTTTCTTTGGAAAGAATACACAAGTCTGATGAGATGAAAACTTATAATTTACTTGTAAAAATATGGAACCATAATAATTTTGTCATAAGAAACCATGGGTTAATTTCCATTTCCATAGAACTCATTGTCTTCCCCTCTAATGGGACCACCGTCCCATTTTTTCCCTTTTGCAACCTATTTGGTGATTTGCACTATATTAATATTTAGATACTTATCCAGCATTTCATCCATTCTTTTGCAACCTATTTGGTGGTTTTCATTATATTAATATTTAGATACTTATCCAACATTTCATCCACCACGGTAATAAATAACGTGGTTAGTAGGAAATGTATCAATGCTTAAGCATGAGAATACAACTAAACACAAGTCTATATGCCCATCCATTATTTGGCCTAATTTTTCTCTAAACAATGAATATATATAAGGTATTTACATCATGGGTCAATAAAATAATCCCACGGGGATTTTTAACAATATATAACCATATATACACCATCTTATCACATCTATCCCAAAGGTTAAAGCATATGTTATTAAATTCCCCTCCCTTTAGATTAACACTAGCGATGATGCACTATCAAAATAAAATAAAATGGGTGTCCCACCCTCATGTCATCCTCCAAATCTTATGTAGAATCAATTGGAGTGTAGTTATACCATTGGACTTTTACCTACTCAATGCATGTGTTTTAAAGACAAATGGCATTACCATTAAGGATGCATAATGGTTATGTTTGGAACTCTCCCTAGGGTTCCACTCGAAAGAAATATCAATCAATTACATGGTTATGATCATGCACATGTTTATTAATAAAAGGTACATGAATAATATTATGATATCTAATGTTTAAAATCAATAGAAGTATATATGCAATCAATCATATTCTATCTATGTTTTCAAACAACCCACAATATGTCTAGGTGAAATGACAGAACAAATTCCAAGATTCAATGATATATTTTTTAGTCTCATTCTAAGAAATACATGATGCCTACTGGTAAACACTTTGTTCAATCTATTCTTATTTGCATAATTTTTTTCTACCTTGGGTTTCCTTCAAATTTTAGTTGATCATGAAACCTTCTCTTCTATTTCCTTGAGCAATTCTAATGCAAATATAACTTTGTCAACTTGTTTGTCCCAATTTAATGTAGTATCACTTTTTATTCCTTATAAAGATTCAAATGAACTCATTTTTTTTGTAAGGTTTGGATTCTATTAAAAATAAAAAATAGATAAATACATATGATGTTGTGGTTGGCCTGCCACTCAATAAACTAGACCAACTACAAAATCATAGCTTGTTAACTATTTTCCAACCCAAATTACTTCTATAAGAAGTATAAGGGTTGATACGTATGCTAAATCTAATATTTATATCTAAAGAGTACCTATTTCAAAATTTTAAAATATAAATCACACACATAATACAAAATACTGAATAAAGAAGAAAAATCAACCAAAAAACTAGTAGGCTGGATAACATAGCATTAAAATGATTGAGAATTGAAACCTTATTGGAAAGAAGCACAATGGTAGAATCATGAGTCATTGAAAATAGTAATGGGATGTATATCCTTCTTGCCATCGATCTCGCTCACTTTCCTAGAATTTTGCTTCCTGTTGAAAACCATGCTCGTAGTTTCACAAGCAAGCACACTCAACTTGGAATCCAGGTTGAGCTAGAAATTTGTTATCTAACATGTCAACCCTTCCATATGGTTCATCCAAGATGCAAGACTTGAACTATGGTTAGATTCCGAAAGTATCCCCTCAGCACTCTCCATTAAGGCTCGACCTATTAAAGTCTTGGTATGCCACAATAGAGAAATGGTTTTGACATATTTGGTTTCTTTATATCTCATAGAGCCCAAATTTTCCAACATGTTACCAAAATCAATGATTGGTTCAACAATCTCAAAGTTTTCATACTTTTTTTTCACCCAATCCTCCATTTCCTTCACTCTACGCTGCAATGGGGGCGACACCATACCACTATATAATTTGTTTTCCTTGTCGTGGTCGATTAATACATGAAGTACATGAGAATGCCTAGAACTAGAGGGGACCTTGCACTCATTTTTTTCACCCTCACCATATTAACCAAATAAATTGGGCAAGAAAGTCCCAAGGGAGTGCTAAGCAAAGTGTCAAGAGAGTGTCAACCAAACCCATAATTGATCTTGAAACAAGACCTTAAATTTTCACCATGATGGAAATAATAATGGGCTACACCACTAGCTATAACGAAAACAAAAAATACAAACATAGGTCCAAGGTGCAAAGATAGGGGATGGAGGTGAAGTCATTATGATGGATTTTGATGCTAAAGGTGAAGTTAACATTATAACCAATCCCAAAAATAGATTAGAAGGATAGGAATACAAATTTTCTTGCTACCAAGTGGATTCTGGAACAAGCCAACTATCAAAGATGGTGTTGTCATGCTTGATAAGATGATTATAGGTTGAACCATTGTGGGGATCTATATCTTGATCGATTAATTCAATACACTCTTATTTAAGTGAAGGTTGAGTGAGTGAGTGCCAACTATTGTTAATAGCACATGTGTTGGCGATTTTGTCTACCACCTTGTTGGCTTCCCATCTTACATGTTGAGGAATGATAAAATAAGAATGGGAGTGTTAGGAAACCCCCTTTGAACAACATGACATAAAATAAAATAATATAAGGGATAAGTATTCCAAGAAGAATGGTGGGTCTAAAGGCACCGTTTACAACACTTAAGCACAAACATTATGTTTAGTACAACATAATGCATTCTTCAACATTAAGTCGATATCAATAAAACCCATAGTGTCATTGTTTTATAGTCTCAAGATATAACAAACTCCCTTGAAGTGAGGATGATCTATTCCACAAATAAGGGTCGTCAGTTCTAACCGTTTCTAGAAAATAGACAACATCCCATAGATTAGTCATCTACTTTAGTTGAGTCAATCACTACCTCGTCGACTATTCAATCGACCAATCAGTCAAGCCTCTAGTCTACTAATTTTCTATTCAAATGTTGTATGTTGATTAGTTGTCTCAAGAAGATCCAAATGTGTGATGAACCTGTCTTTTGACTAACTATCTCTGGAAGATCCATAGGTGTGATGAAATTTCATAACCTTTGATTCCAACACCCCCACATCAACACAATGATTTGGAGATTCAGGAGGTGGAATTGTGTTCTCTAAACACCGCTCCATAATTGTAGTTTCCTGAAGCCGAAGAATAACCCAAAGTTCCACAAAATTAGCTTCTTGTAGAGGCTTCATGAATATATTACCAATGTTATCATCTGGATTTCAATAAACAAGTGTGACAATATTGTCCTATACTAATTGTCTCAAGTAGTGGACATGACACTAGTACAAAATGAGGAAGATTCATTAAGAATTTGTTTAAGAACTCACTTGTGGATTTGATTGTTGTATTTGATATGCATGTTAGTATAAAGGTATTGGTTCTTGATGCACATTACAGTGGCAAATATTTGGCACAAATTAAACTTGGGAAGTAATGTTGTGGTATAAACACACTAGTATTCTTTGTCACACACTTGTGGTGTTGTGACCTAGTTACATAGGCATAAATTTCAATCATATGATATGCATTACATAGCATAGTGCAGTGACTCTTGTTGTAGGCATAACATAGCATAGTACAGTGACCTAGTTGATGTAGACATAACATAACATATTGCAGTGACCTAGTTGATGTAGACATTACATAGCATAGTGCAATGACCTAGTTGATGTAGTTTAGCAGCTCAACAATTTGCATGGAAGGAAAATTGTTAAGACACATCATCTTCCTTGTTTGTCTCTTCCAATTTGGAAATTTTTGTACCTTGTTCATTATACACAATATTGAATAGACTAGAAAACTTTGAAATGTTTGTGTCCCGATGATAAATGACGTATCATGAGATTGTGAATACTTGAATAGTTGGTTACTTGGATATTTTTCTCAACTTCAATTTGTCCATACCTTTTAACACATTGTCACAAACTTAATGGGAATTAGGAGTTGCTTAGTTGTCAATATAAACATGCTAATGTTTGTGTGAATGAATATATCATTCTTTATCTGTTCACTAATTAATTTGAACAAGATAGTGAATAAGAAATATAGTTACGTGTGTATGTCATGATCCCTACTCGTTGGTTTCCTCAACAAAAAAAACTATGTGTGTCTTAGGAAAGTGCAACAGGGAGTTTTCCATATTAATTGATTACATCTATGAAGTAGAGATCAACATAGTTCCACTAAATGTGTGTGGGGTTATTTTCACTTATCCATACATGTGTTAGTGGGATGCAAAAATCCCCTAGGGTTAGCTCAAGTGGTTTGACTTGCCATGTTGAAGTCATATTATCCAAAGAGGTCACAAATTCAAATCTACCTTAGTCCCTCAAGTTTAGTCATACATGTATGTCAACAAAATTTATTCTAGGATTCATTCATAGAATGTGAGAGAGTGATTGAAGAGTTTCCCCAATAAAGTTTTCTATGGAAAAATGTTATTGATATGTGTTCTACTAACTATGAAATAACCAATACTAACTACTAAAAATTTCCAAGCATGTGTGGTGATGACGTAATAAGACCCAACCATCTTAGCACTAGATTTTGGCATTGAAGCTCATAGACCAATCAATACCTCATAATAGTTTTCCTTTATCGTTTTGTGACCCCAAAAGGAAGAGAATTTGACACATTTTAATTGTCATAAAGACCATGGGAACTCATCATACATACTTTTAATTTGATAGGAGATGCCAAAATAATAGAAGCAGTTGGATGAGCTATTACAATGTTATCTTGAGTTGTTATGAAAACCTCATCAAATCCATCCAATCCATCCAATTGAACATGGGATCGACTTAAAACATCGATTTGTTATGGAAAATGAGGCTTTATGTATGGATTCATTCTTCAAAAATGGAGAAATTGAAGGGAAAAATCAAGAGTTTTTGGATAGATGGCACATACACCCCTCCTCACTACAGCCTTATGACCCTAACATTATATTAGTTTGAAACATATATGGCATGTTGAGTATGTGTAGATTATTGACTTGAAGAATATCACCATTAAAAACTAATATTTATTGTCACATGTTAATAGCCTATTACATTTAATTTCTAGAAGTGAAATTCTTCAATAAGATTCACCTCAAGTTTGGTTAAAGCCACTATATGCCTACAACTAGAGAATAAGTGCAATACAACCTTCAATATGTGATCACAAGGATCATTTGAATGAATGGCAATGTCATTTGTCCATATTGATGCCCCTACAACCTTTACAAGGATGTCAAATGAAGTGTTGATATTGTCTTAATTCATTCATGATCTTGCATCTTAGAAACATACATGTTTTACCTAATAGGATCATTTACACCATAAACCAAGTATTTGTAGTGTTGCATGGAGAGAAAGTATTGATCAATGTAAATAAATGTACATTTAAGTAACAAGAACACATTTATCTTAGATTATAACAGAAGCAAAATGGATTGAGCATTAAATTGAGGAATATTTTAACCATTGGTGATTGAATACCATTGAACAATATCCATCACTTGTTAGATTTCATGAGAATGGTGAGTTGCCTAAGAGATTTTACCATGCATCTTTCCCTTGCATCACATCCACTTAATGGGTTGAATCACACCTATGTTTCAGCTGGGGGGTCATGCAACAAAAGTGTTCAAAGTGATTAAACATTGGGTAGTGGTTTCTCTTCTCCTCACATTAACTAGAATTAATCAAGCCTTCAATTTCAAAGTCGATGCTTCTAACTAGATATAATTTATACGCATCACGGTAGACCCACCACAAACCACTTTGAGACACATAACACTTTGAGATATTTTTGGACATTGTTTTGAGTTATTGAGTGATGATCAAGAAATGCATGTATTGGTGATATTATTAGTTAGTAAGAGACAATCGTGCACAATTACCATAAGTCTCCCTAGTTCATCTAGACACAAATAAAGATTGATAATGCATTTGAATTAACACAAATCATTATTTACAATAGTTTAACATTGTGATTAATTACCATAAATGATTAAAAAATACAATTGTATATTTTTTTCTATTGCAGCCATTGCAACATCTAATGTCCTCATCTAAATTTTTCATGAATATAGGTGAATTCATAACATATGCTTTATAAATTTGACACTTTGTGAGATTGTTGCAGTCATAGATATGTGCCAACACCTAAATATTTTTTTTATAGATAATATTTCAAGCACATAAAATTATATTTTCTACATACACATAACTTTCTCTCATTTTATAATATATTGATTTTTTTTTGAGGTTTCATTTCCCCGTCTTTGAGGACATTTTCACTTATGTGGTGATTTAGAAGTTTGATGTAACTTATTTTCACTTATTTTCCGAGACTTTCTTTCATCACATAAACTTATATTAGATACACATAACTTTCTCTCATTTTTTAAACATATCAAAGTCTCTTTGGTGTTTCATTTCCCCTACTTGGTGTTTCATTTCCCCCGCTTTAGGGGTATGCTAATTTTATATGTTATTAAGAGTGTGTTGCCAACCATTATATAATTCATTTTAAGTATACTATGAAATTTCTAATGATTGGTCGCAAAATCACCCATTTTGATGGGAGAGATTGCTTGGAGGTAGTAAAAAACCCAAAAACTTATAATGTTTGGACTTATAAAATTAACCATGAAGATGTGGAAATTCACTTGTTATGTGTTTTGGAAATACATACACATTTATGATGGATATGGAAATGTAGAATTTTATATCTTCCATTAATCATTAAAATAGAGAAAATACATGATAATACAACCAATAAAGAATGAAAGATTGAGAAGTCCTATCTACCAAAGTTTTGGGGAATACTATAAAAAAAAATCCTAATTTCTACAAGAATAAGATATATCTAAGATATATGTATAAGATACAAAAGAAAATATTAGTTTCTACAAAAATAAAATATCTGAGATATATTTATAAGATATAAAAGAACCCAGACTTATTTACAGAAACATGTACAAATAATGTAGTTACTTTCCTTAATAAAGGTTAAGGGAGTTTAAGTATGAAATCTAAAATTTCCTTTCTTTTAACTAAAATGGAAATAACATGCTTAAAATAAACATAAGTGGAAACATTGATATTTATATAGTATAGAGGAGAATACATAAAATACAATATAATTAGGCTGAAGTCCTTCTTTCTCTGAGGTCGGGTTTGAAAAACCATGTACCTCTTTTGGTCGTCCATTGATCAAATAACAATGTGACACGAGATCTTGTACAAATATATTGTTTAGTAGGGTGTGGGACTCGAGGACTCAGTGGAAAACATGGTGGTTCCATTATAAATGAAAGAAATAGATGGTGGATTCTTAATTCATATGGACAATTAATATTGCCAAATCACCTACCCTATAGAGTGGAATTCATTCCTATCTAATCACGCTATATACGGATGGATAAACTCGCATGCCCGGCGAGGATAAGTGCATGGATGGAATGTACATGTCAATTTCAGTCCAAGGGTCGGCCAAATAAACTTTACAAAACCACCCAAGTAATAATACAACCTTTCTATGTGATAAAAAAAATAATACTAGCAATTTCCCCAAAAGGTGCAATAAAACGCTGAAGGGATTTATAGTTGTCCATGATACTAAACAATGAAAACAGTCTTCAAGATACAAAATAAGTATGGATTAAAGAGGTGTAGGTCATAAAAATAATCATTCACCAAGTCTTGGGAGAAAATGGAGCAATTTGATTGTTTACCTCCAACAAATCAAAATAGAGAAGACACTAAACTGATTTAATATATACAAATGTATAGTAGTCTTTAGAAGTAATCTTAAATTTTAGATTTTTTGAAACAAAATTCTCAATTAGTTTTCAGCAAGAATAGGTTGATCTCATTCAAAATTCCATATTTTATATAGATCCCTTTTGTACCTAGAATCCTACCAAAACGTTTACTTGTGAAAATAGTCAAACATAAATGTAAATTAGCTCTAATCATTTATAAAAAATAATTGATTTTTTTAAGTCTTGAATGCAAGCCATATTCCACAGATTCCCTAAAAACATTAACTTAACTTGCACAAATATATTGAGTCATAACACAAAATGGTTCTTAAGCATGAAATTCCATTTTAAGATAAAATAAAAATTAAAAAAATACAGTCATCTAAGAAATTTGTAATTGCTATACTCCAAGGGGTTAAGGACTAACAAAAGAAAATAGAACATTCATAAGTTACCACAAAAAATTGTCCTCGGTCCTACCTATAATGTTATTTTGAAGTTAATTGGGGACAACACCAAAAATTTGGAACATAGGTTCATTAACATCGTTAAAACGTTTAAGAAACCAAAATTTCATGTTAAGCTACAGTAGCTCCCTTTCTGAATCTTTTTCATGTAGAACTCAAGCTTTTGATCCTTAAGACTATACCTCGTAAATATCAGATCAACCCACTTTTAGTACCAAGAAAACATATGAAATTCCTTGTACAGATGATCTAACACTCAATACAAGTGAACCAACATCCCCGTCAACACATCCACATTGGGAAAGGCATGAAGCAATTACAACCATTCGTCGACCAATGGAAAATTTCTCTTTAAGATGTGGCTCAAGTTTGTGACCTTCTTGTAGCTTCTTATTGTAAGATACATGTAGTAATGACTCCCTAACAAATATAATACATACAAAGGATAACCTATAGTTTTATACAATATGGAGCATATTAACTAACAAAATCATCTCAAAATTAAAGGATAATGAGCACCTATGTTATTATATCAATATTATAAACCCTAGTAGAACCCCATTAAACCTGTTCATACTCTAGATAATCCAATATCCACCTTTTATGAAATGGGAAGAGAAAACAATTAACTTGTTCACATTTCAAGTCCAAATGCAATTTAATGCCAATCCATTCCAACTACAACATTATCTATGGTATATATGCAACAAGTACTAAACGACAAACAATATAAATTGTTCTAAAAGTGAGGAAACTCAAGAACAAGGAGTTGGTGGAGGAGAAGTTTAATTATGCTCCCACAATTTCCAAATTCATGATATAGAATCTACCTAGACATTAAAATGGTTAAACCATGTAGATGAGTTGAGGGAAACTAAATTTGGTTCATTAAAATATTGGAATTTTCACAGTTCTCAATTTATATTGGAGATGTTGACGGAAAATTGGATAGTCCTACAAATAATCACCAAACTAATCTATCTCTCTAGATGCCTAGATAATGACCCACATCATACACCCAAATAAATAAAAAGTATGCAAGCGAGTTTCAAATGGCTAGATAGTAAATGTATTATCATATACAAAATCCATGAAAAACAGAACAAGACAACTAGAAGATCCAATCACATTCCATCCTCTATCCATTTCATATAACCTGAGCTCTCCTGCTAAATTTTATTCAACATTATGCTTGCATAAAAAATAGTGTGCTTACTTCTTGGAGACTCGCTTCTCTTTCCCTTCTACAGTGCCGCAGAAACTCCCCCTCAAAAAATTTAATGTAGAAACGAGGGATCAAACAGCTAAGCATTCACTAAAATGACATTCTATGTACAACATGCAATCATCTCTTCTCAACAGCTTTTCGAAAACGATTCGATTCTAGGTTGCTTCAAACATAACGCACCGGACATCAAAGGATTCAAGATCTTCAAGTCCAAAACCTTTCCTCTCTTTTCTTATTTGATACACTTTTCTTATAGGTTATCAGGAAATTATTTAATATCGTTATTTCATGTCCATGCACAGAACAAGAAAGAGTTGTGAACAAGCAAACTTTCAGTCTTGATTGAGAAAATACTGGACTTAAGGTGTATTAAACATCGTTGCAGCTGTTGATGTATTTGTAACTTTGGAATGTATTCACTTGTATATTTCTTATTGTATTTCATTGTACCCCGACGGAGATGTTTGTTCCTTCGAATGGGAGAGTCATTAATATAATAAAGTCATGTAAAGTCATTGAGGTTAACCCTCCGTTGTAATCCAGGGAAACAGTCCCCACAATTGAC
Source organism: Pseudotsuga menziesii (assembly GCA_001517045.1). Taxonomy (NCBI): domain Eukaryota; kingdom Viridiplantae; phylum Streptophyta; class Pinopsida; order Pinales; family Pinaceae; genus Pseudotsuga; species Pseudotsuga menziesii. Next base: position 187,698 of record LPNX011111024.1, read on the forward strand.
TTGAGGTTAACCCTTCATTGTAAGTTGGGGCAATAGTCCCCACAATTGACTTGAGGTTAACCCTTTGTTGTAAGTCGGGGAAATAGTCCCCATAGTTGAATCATATTAGGGTTATTAGACTCTCCTAGTGAGTTCATCCCTATAAGATTAAAAGTCAAGTGGAAAACAAGTATAAATAAAGAGTGGGACTCTCTATTTGGAACACACACACACTCAACTATAGCGCATGAGTGAGAGGGGAGGAGCTCGTACAAGTGAGAGAGAGAAAAACTATCGGAGATCATCTTTATGTTTTGGGTTTTTACTTTTGCTATTGGTGTTCATTCTATCTCTGAGGAAGTTATGTGCTTTTCTCCTTTATGGTTTCCCCGCAGAAAACTCTTTGTGTCTCTTATCTCTTGTGATTATTGATGTGCATGTTATTCTTTCAGATAAGATCCTAGATCATATTGATTAAATGATAAAAATCTAACATGGTATCAGAGCTAACCTGAGAAGAAGACATTATGCAGTTGCAGAAGCTAGGGCTTCTTACTTTTTGGGTCTCTCTCCATAGATCATCAGCAAAAGGAGGCTAGGTTAACTCTCCATTGAAGGGTGCATCTTTCTATCGAAACAGAATTTGATTTCGAGCATTTTTAGTTTTTGACATGTCACTACTGCGGGAAATTAGGGATTTTCACAGAAGAGGTATTTTTGAGTGAGCCCAACATAGGATTTCTATCCTCCTCAAAATCGAAATTTAGAGACCAGGATCAAATTTTTTTGGGGGTAGAACTCTAGGAAAGTCAAACCCTAAAAAAGTAAAAACTAGTCATTTTGGCACATTCTCTATATCTCGATATCGAAGAAGGATCAAGAGCCAAAAATTTTACAGGTCAAAGATAAATTCTTTATGTTCCCTGGGAAAAAATTCAGCCTTAGATTCACTATATTCTAGGAGATATGATTCCTCCAAATCAAGGTTCCAGCCTCTCCCAGGATTCATCCCTAAATAGGACACCTAGGGAGAATTGCTATATATCGGGCTATGAAGGTCCAAATGAAATTTTGCAAGATGTTCTAGATAGGGAACAGACTTTACATTATGTGGTAAATGTTTCAGACCCCGAAGGTGAAAAAGTGACACGTGGAAGTCTATACAAGTTCGCTACGTTGAATAGTCCTGAAATAAGTCACCTTCGGAAAACTCTCATAAGTCCCAATTGGTGAAACAAATTATACTCATACCTACGGTATTGGAAAGAGGACAGACAAAGATACCTCAGTCTGAAGTTTCAGACACAGAGGAGTAGTAATTTCAGAGATACCATAGAAACAATATCAGGCATTTCTACAGAAGAAATTGGAAAATTAGGGCTTTCTATTTCAGGAGCTTCCCTCCACTGTTTTCAGAAAAGAAGTACATTGGGAAGATTGCCTTGAAGAGGCCCATATTTCTATCCAATCATAAGTTTGAGATTCCAAGTTTTGAAAATTAGGGTTTCTCTAACAAACCCAAGATCAACCAGCTCTGGAACCAGGACGAGCACCTCAAATCGATAAGATCTAACCTTTTGTTATTTACACTTGAGGTTCTCATTTAAAAATGACTAATCACACCAACTTGATGACAAGCTTGGTGAAGCTAAAAACTTCCAAGTATATAACTATAGGAACTCTATGATCCTTGAATAAATTAACTTAGATCAGTATTTCAATAAGGAAGTTCTAAGAGCCAGAGGGAGATGAGGCTAAGGCTAGAGCCAAGAGAATCATTGTAGATTCTATTAAAGATCATCTCATCCCTCATGTGTCATCCTTTAAGACACCAAAAGGAAGTGTTTGATGCTATGATGAAGCAATTGAACAAGAATAAGATATTTTTGAATGGCCTCCCAGGATCATGGGATTCATTCATTCGAGGAATGTGTGCCAAAAGGAATTGATTACCTTCAGCAGACTCTGAGAAGAGTGCACACAAGAAGAAGCTCGACTCATAATAAGAGAAGAGAATATGGGAGAAACTGAAGATCAAGCTCTCATGATTCAAAGAAGATCCCTCAAGCGATGAGGAATATGAAGGACTCAATTCTTGAAGAACCTCTTATCCATCTTAGCATTTGGATAAGAAATGATGATGTCGTGAATAAAGAAGATGATGAAGTTGAAGGCTCAAGAAGGATTCTATCCACAAAACAAATAAAGATAAGTATTTGAATTGTCTTTTCCTACATATCCAGTTGTTTATATGACATTGTTTAGTTGTGAAATGTATTGTGCATGATAGAATGTTTGCATCAATGACAGTATACTACTAATATGCATGTGATGGGTAAGTATCACATGGTGCTATACAACACTCCATTGCTACTTATCTAGAATGAAACCTCTTTGCTGACATATTGGATTAGTGCATAATCTCAATGATGTTATGGTAGAGATGGAAGGCATTTAGAAAGTTTCTGTGAGATATGGATGAATGTTGTATTGGATAAAATAGTTGCATGATTATATCTTTATGCATAAGAATTTTCCATTATGAATATGCCTTATGAAATGTTTCTTACCATACAACTAATGCATTTGAATTGTAGGAAAGATCGCGTACAATCGCCTACAAGGAAAGAAGGATGAGACTTGTTCTGAAGAACAAGTGACGATAGTTCAAGATTCACTCCAATAATCATACATGAAGATGAACCAAGAATATTTCATAACAAAAGAAAGAGTTTCAGAAGAACATGAAGAGAACGGTAGATCCACCTCAATAGATGAAGATCACCTTGGGCACGAGAAATAATCCAAGATGAAGAATAATATGACGATACTTTTAAAGAAAGAAAGAGGCCTCAGACACAATGCAGTTATGTGACACTATTGAGCGACATCATTGATGCAAAACCTTCCAGCTATGAAGAAGTAGCCAAGAAGAAAGGGAAGGAGAGAATCAGTTCAAGAAGAATGGTGTCTAGTGACGTGGTATTGAGACATGAAGGGAAGTCCATAGTGTCTTCCATATGGATCTACAAGATCCAGCATGCAGTAGATGGAATCATCATGGGATATAAGGAAATATTAGTAGCAGAGGAAGCTACTTGTCACTCCAGTACAAAATGTTTCAATACATAGAGTATGAAAGGTAGAGGGAGAATGATGCTCCACTTCAGAGGGAGTGACTACAGAAGATCCCGAGGTTTGACATGGTACAATAGGATGGACATATTACTGATGGCTTTAGGATTTACTAAGAGTAAAGCAGATTCCAACATTTTATTCAAGGTTGAAGGCGAAAGACCATTGATGCTCTTGTTATATGTCGATGACTTGTTCCTGACAGGAAAAGAGGAACTCATTAAATATGCAAGAAGGAGAATTGTTTCCAAGTTCGAGATGAAGGACTTGGGTATGATGCATTACATTCTAGGCATGGAGGTGTGGCAGAGTGCAGATAGAATCTCCCTTGGAGTAGGGAAGTATGCAATGGAGATCCTGAAGAGGTTCGGGATGATGGACTGCAAGGCCATGACCACACCTATGCCATCGAACCTGAAGTTATTGAGTGATGCTTCATCAAAGATAGTCGATGCAACGATGTATTGTCAGATGATTTGTTCCTTGATGTACCTGATGAATACGAGACCAAATATTTGCTTTGATGTGAACACATTGAGCTAGTTCCTAATGGATACAAGACATGCTCACCTGGTTGCAAAGCATGCAGTGAGGTACCTAAAGGGTACAAGAGGAGTAGTGAAGCTCTAGTATGTGATCCATATTGAGATCTCTCGAAAGAGGGAGTGATGATTTCTAGCATAGTCAGTGAGACAAGTTGCATGAGCATTAAATCTTGGTGAAGCTCGTAGGTTTCTCAGACGTAATCAATCCTATAGGTTGTCCTCGAATGTAATCAGTCCTGGCGAAGCTCGCAGTTTATCCTTGGACGTAATCAGCCTTGATGTGATTATATGCTAGAAATGGATAGAGTAAATTTTGAGTACTTCAGACAGAAGCTTCGTGTTCTTCAAATCGAGGCTCCTTCCAAGGGGAAGTGATGAGTCTGAGAGCATTTTCGACATGGTGGTAGGCTGGGACTCCCATGGTCGGATGTAAGTGTTGAGCCCTTTTGACATGGTGGCAATCTGGGACTCCAATGGTTAGATATAAGTGATGTTCCTTTCTGACATGGTGGCAGGCTAGGCCTCCCATGGTTAGATGTAAGTGCAGTGCCTTTCTGACATGGTGGCAAGATGGGCCTCCCATGGTTAGATGTAAGCGCAGGGCCTTTCCGACATGGTGGCAGGTTGGGCCTCCCATGGTTGGATGTAAGTGTTGGGCCTTTCTGACATGGTGGCAGGATGTGCCTCCCATGGTCAGATGTAAGCGCTAGGCCTTTCTGACATGGTGACAAGTTGGGCCTCCCATGGTCAGATGTAAGTGCAGGGCCTTTTCGACATGGTGGTAAGCTGGGCCTCCCATGGTTGAATGTAAGTGTTGTTCCTTTCTGACATGGTGGTAGGTTGGGCCTCCTATGGTCATATGTAAGTGCATATCCTTTCTAACATGGTGGCAGGCTGGGCCTCCCATGGTCAAATATAAGTGTTGATCCTTTTCGACATGGTGGCAAGCTGGGCCTCCCATGGTCGGATATAAGTGTTGAGCCCTTCTAAAATGGTGACAGGCTGAGCCTCCCATGGTCAGATATAAGTACTGAAGAAGATGAAGACCTACATGGAGGCTAGGCCTACATCCAACATGAAAAAGGGTTGGCTCTGTAAAACTTCCTATGATAAGTAGAATTGAGAGATAGCACCATTTGCTCAAGATAGTAGCAACAATGATGATGGTGATCCATCTTTGATGATGATCTAGTGATGATCCAGTAATGATGATAATCCAACTTCGATGATGATCTAGTGATGAAGACTTGTGTTGATGAACCATGTCAAGAGAATGCCTTCCTAGTTAAGAGGGAGTGTTGATGTATTTGTAACTTCAGAATGTATTCACTTATATATTTCTTATTGTATTTCATTGTACCCCGATGGAGATGTTTGTTCCTCCGATTGGGGGAGTCACTAATATAATAAAGTCATGTAAAGTCATTGAGGTTAACCCTCCGTTGTAATTCAGGGAAATAGTCCCCACAATTGAGTTGAGGTTAACCCTCCGTTGTAAGTCAGGGCAATAGTTCCCACAGTTGAATCATATTAGGGTTATTAGACTCTCCTAGTGAGGTCGTCTCAGTAAGAGTAACAGTCAAGTGGAAAAAAAGTATAAATAGAAAGTGAGACTCTCTATTTGGAACAAACACTCACTCAACTATAGCGCATGAGTGAGAGAGGAGGAACTCGCACAAGTGAGAGAGAGAACAGCTGTCGAAGATCATCTTTGTGTTTTTGGGTTTTACTTTTGCTATTGGTGCTCATTAAATCTCTAAGGAAGTTGCGGGGTTTTATCCTTTATGGTTTCCCCGAGGAAAACTCTTTCTGTCTCTTGTCTCTTGTGATTACTGTTGTGCATGTTATTCTCTCATATAAGATCTTAGATCATATTGATTAAATGATAAAAATCTAACTGCAGCTTGAAGCTGGAGTAGAGAGTCTCCAAATTGAGGTTGCAAATTTTGATGAAAGAAGACCATGCTTCAAATTTGAAGCCTTCAGAGCCCTTCAAAGGGAATTTTACCCTTCATAGAAGACCACAAGAAATTTTACCATGCAAATAAAATTTAGTTTAATTTCTAGCCTGTCAATAATGAAATTGAGTACGTCTGGGTAAATTTGCAATAGAAGGGCAGCTACAAAATTTTCCCTTCTAGGGTTATCAATGATTTAGTGGACTATGGAAGATTCAGACTTAGAGTCTACCCAAGTTCCCTCAGATAGTCATATCATGGATTATCTCAGTCCCAATGGGCACGGACCACAGTGGGACACTATGCTCCCCAGTGCCAAGTTCAACTCTTTGAGTCGATACTGTGACTCGGGATTCGATGTTCACTTTTAAATCATTTAATGGAATTTTTGTGCATTAGTGATTCACCAACTTCATTAAATCTTGGTCTTAGAGAATGCCAACCTGCCAACTTGGTTTTCCATCTGACATCTGCTTGTTCACTGAGTCACATGATATCACAACTTACAAGTCACTTGATTATTTGAGTATATGATGCGAAATCAAATGCTTGTATGAGTCATATCTATGGATGCTAAATTGATTTGACAACCCTCCCATGTCAGGGCTTCGTAAGGAAAAACTAATGGTGTTGTCTTTTGGGTTACAACTTACATGTTGTAATTTACAATGCATTGAGAAATCTTTGCCAGATTTGAACCTAACTTGGTCCAATGGGTCTGTAAGTTAACAGACCAGGGTTTCACCTAGTGCCAGACATTTCTATGACCACCAGAGGACTGGGATGACAAATATTTGGTAGCATGTTGGTAGCACATCGCCTTTTGTTTGTGTTCATGGATAATATCCTATACTATTTAGTTCGGGATTCCAAGATCTATTCCAATTTCCATTCATTTATTGGGGTCAGAATCATTTGAATCAACACTCCCAGTCTCGCAAGGTCCACCTAGGCTGCTTAGTCTGTCTGTCTCATCCAAGGAAGAGGATTATGAAGTAGATACAAATGCAAATGGAACCGAGTGCCAACCAGTGAGAAGGGTCGTATAATATGCATATAGTCATCTCTAAAATAAAAGAAACAATTTTTCATATACCTAACTGAATATTATCATTACTTAATTTGTCAAGATGCTTATGCAGTAACTCCTACACTCGAGCTGATTATGAGGGCTCGCTGCATCGGCAATGGATATGATTTGGAGAGGCTCATTGCCATCATTATACCACCAGTGGACTGCTCCTGCAAATATCACTATTACGTCTCCCCTCCTCACTTGCCTCACCTTTTTACTTGAGTCCTCTTATTCTTCCTACTCTTCCTCCCATAGGCTCTTTGATATGCGCCCTCGAAACAAATAATAATCTATGAAAGTATCCGGACACCTCACGAAAAAAATACCTAGTTTTTCCTCACTTGCACAGATATATTTATGTTATGTAGAGGCAATTATAAAATGATTTTTTTTGTATTCATGTGAAATACACAAACATGCATTCACCTAACTCGGGAAAGGTAAACTAACTCAAGAGCGCCGAGATATTGGGGAATTGAGATGGCGTTTCTTTCAATCATCTTTCTATAGAAGGAAACAAATGCGCACTCTAATTCCTCTTCTTTTGTGGTGCAAAACTCTAAGGTTTCACCTGCATCACAAATAGGAGCAAGAGAAGAAAAGGTAGAAAGTTGGGTAGGCTGGACTGAGCTTCCCTTAACTTAAACAGATTGGTGAAGTCAATGGAAGAAAAAAAAATTATCCTGGGTTTACAAGTATAGAATAGTCGGAGGTTGGGACTCAGATTCTCAACTCTTCAATTCCATGTTTCAGTGTCTCCCTAATTTCTATTTCCTCCAGAAGGTTTTGCAGAGCTAAGCTGTTGACTTGGTTTCTGTGAATTTATAGGTATTTACAACATTTTGTACTTGTGTAACATTTTATATATGGAGAAATGCTAAATGTGTTGCTTTTTGGAGTTCCTTCTCGTGTCATAAATATAAGGGTTTAAAACTTCTCCATCCAAAATTTTGTTTGAAATTTGTAATTTATTATGCGACCACGTGTCCGCTAGACTAAGTCTCGAATACTCAATATATGTAACCTTAAAAAACCCATTATATAAATGAAATTAGAACCAAAATAATGTATATTTTTCATAGGCTAGGACCACAACTTTGTTTGGGCAGAGGAGCAAGCAGAAAGAGCCTCGTATATGAGTTCCAAATATGTAAATTCTCTTTATCTATCGTGAATTGTAAACATTAGGTTGAAAGAAATAAAAATAATTGAATATAAATGTTTAAATTATTCCAATTTCCTTAATGAAATTTAAAGGTTGAAAGGATAAAATATTTAACAACCGACACTGTAAATGTTGTAGACTCCAACCCCTCTGATTTCCTATCATCCTTCTAATAATGGCAAAAAGAAACAAAAATTGTCTACCAATGTATCTAAACAAGGGAATCCTCGATGAATGTTCATGAATGAGGGACTGTGAGTGCAATGAGATAGAAAAGAACATGGTTTCAATATCCTCATTGTCACAAACCTCCCAAATGTGTGTTTATGATTCGTCTTCCTTGTTGACTATGGTAGACACTAGACACCCAACTTGTAGTGATATTTGTTGGAGAATTTTAATTTCTTCCTTATAGTGGACTAATAAATACTTGACCTTTCCGATAGGGCTAATAAAATCAATATAGATTCGAGGGAATATCCATAATCCACCTAAAATTGGGGCTTTTGTTTGATCACTTCGAATTGGGTGATAAAATCGATATACATTGGAGGGACTATCCATAATCCACCTAAAATTGGGGCTTTTGTTTGATCACTTCGGATTGAGCATTTGGGGAGGACATGATTCATAGCTGCTGAATTTAGGGTTGATAAAAAAAGTTGCTGCTTGAAAGCATTATGGATTGCATTCATGGGTTTTAATTCTTTTAGGTAGGCCCAATCTCACTTGACTAACAGATCCACCATCGAGTGCAATCAATCCTCCTTTCAAAGGTCCTTCCAAATTCCAATGCCTTATTTTATCAACGACCTAATGACCGACTTTTTCACCGATCGAAAGAGTTTTCCCTTATTTAAGTTCAATAAACTATATTCTCTAGAGACCGAGAGAGTAGAGACTTTTTTTATTTATGTATGGACTTGCATTAGCTATACTAATGATAATGTTGTATTTGCGCACGTGTTTTCATATCCGTATGAGATCTTGCTCCATGACATGAATGGAAGAATATACCCCAATGGTTTCCAATGTGAATCATGTGAGAGCCATAGAGATGTGAATTAAAGGTTTCCACACAATAATCGAGTGTGTATTATAGTCATCTCTTGTGGGCTCTAGGAGGATGAATAAATAGTTGTTTCTCCTAAAACATTTAGGTGGTGGCAATGATTTTCCTTTTATTTCTGATTTACAATTATTTTGTGTGCATCCTAAATCCATAAACCATTATAGAACAAAACAAAATTAAAATTAAAAGTTTAAAATACTTGATATTTGTTGGAGAACTTGAAGTGTTTCCGTAAATTAGCTAGGATAAGATGTCAATATTGGAGAGACTTGGAAATTATTTTTTAATTTTATTTCCAATTTCTAGGATTTATATAATTAAGGGTATAGAAGGTATTTACTTTTATGAGGATAACCCCTACATTAGGGAGGCCACATGGATAAGAACGTGTAATGTATGCATTGGATGTAAACCATTTCAATTTGTATTGACTTTGTATTGGCTTTGGTTCTTGCTTTGTGCTCCCTCCCTTGCTACAGTCTACCTACTCACCTACTATTTCTTATGTCAGAGATAGATAGATTTGTTCATGAATAGATAGACTAAACCATTATAGGAACTACGGGCATTCTAACTCAATTTCATTACATTATAGGAACTACAGGAATTGAAAGAAATATATAGGGAGAGGAGAGTTTGCTATTACATAGGTAAGATAACATGTTTTTCATGGTGCATTTCACCTAGAGGGGTATATCTCCCTCTTACTATTGTGACTAGTCTCAATCACTATTCCTTTACGGTACGCACTTATTGCTTCAAAATGATTTTATTTTCATTTCCAATTTCCAATAAGTTTGTGTACATTCGAAATTGACCATAAACTATTAATTATAAGGCAATTTTTTTTAAAGTTTACCTTTGAATATGAAAATAATCAGAGAGATAAATTGCTAAAACAAAGACGCTTTTTTACCCTAATTCACCTCATTTACATTGTTAAAAAATATGCCCCTCTTCAATTATTGTAGTTTTCTTTAATGAAATCTAGGTTAAATTTTATTATAAAAAGATTAGATAGCAATACAAGATTAAGTTGTAGATTAATCTTAAAGTTTTATTTTTTTTATTAGAATTATGCCTTTTAGGTTATACTAGAGTAAATGTGATATGATAATTTAGGTTGTTTTTTTACATTAAATATTTCTTAGGTTATGGCCAATAACTCACTAATTATTAAAACATTATCTTAAATTATTCTTTTATATAAAAATTTGTAGTATTTCTAGGTTAGAATTAGATATTACATTTAGTTCTATAGTTTTTGAAATATAGGTTAAGTAATTCACAATTTCTTCATTAAGAAAAATATTTAATATTAATAAAATTAATTTAGATTTTTATTCTATTGTAAGGTTTGAATCATTGTAGCAATTTAGGGTGTTTTTTTTAATCACAACTTACACTTCCTTATTATTTAGCTTAACATTTTTAGGGTCTGAGTTTGGTCTTAGTTATATAGTCAACATTATCAATTTCCTAGTTTTCTCTTGAAATGTGTTGTTAAAGATATATTAATAAATCTTTATCCGTTACTCAACTAGACTCATTGTATTGATGATGAACCTTGATAAAGGTTTGTAATGTTTACATATCAAATGGAGTCTACAATTACCTTGGATACCACTCCTCAAACCTATCAACCTAGAATTTAAGAGAAGAGATTGTAAATTAGTTTTTTTTTTGTCAAAATGACATTTTTGAATCATGTAAGGTTCACAAAGAGACTGAAGTATATAATAGTCCTTGTTTTATGTATAACCTTTTCACATAAATATAGGATGGATTTTTGAAAAGATAATTGTGGAAGGCCTCTCAAACTTCTTCTTGTGTGAGATCCAGATACTAGTAAGATCCACATTGAAGTTTGAAGGATATTTTTTTAATGTGTTTGAATAATAATTATATGCACCGAGTTTTGAAAACATAAATGGAAATCCCTATCAATCCCTCTCATTTGACATCTATATGTTAGTAGACTCAAGACTAAAGTTTGAAGGATAAATTTCAAGTGTTCTAATACATAGGTTTATTATGGTGAAGACGATGCTTAGGGATTAGGGGGGGTTTGAAATCGAATGGCTAGGGGTCCATATGGACAAACATGTCAATTAGATTTGTGATGGTATTTGTAACTTTTTTTTGTTGTTAATGGAAATGTGGATTGGAGAAAATTTATTTTTTCAGTTGGAAAGATAGAAATCCAATGATTTTAATAGCGTGTAGAAAAGTTTATTTCAAAACATGTAAGGTAAAATGTCATGGAAAAGTTATTCTTCTAATTTCTTACTTTTATGTTGTTTCTTTAAACTATTTGTTATGGTAATGATCAATTGGTCACAACAAGGATCAACAATTTGAAATCTCCGAGGGATGTACAATGTTAGAAGTACACTAGTTTTAGGTGGATACATTGGCACTAGACAATAATCATCTTTTTAGTTTTTTATTAATGTTAGGAATCTCATGCTTGATCTCTTTTGGACTTGTAACATAGCACTTCTAGTAGTGGGGATCTTCTCAAAACAATTATAGACACAAATAAGCTTTAGCACCCTGTGAGGCTACTTTCATCCCCAATTTCATATTATGCATTCAGATAAGGTAGCGAGTAGTTCTCAAGTACTCTAATCACTTTCGCATGATAGGAAACAAACATTTCCCTTCACAAAATAAATAGGCCAAAGAACAATGCAATACAAGAAACCAATACTCCTAACCGTTATCACTATGTTCACATTAACAAAACAAGTGCACCACTCTCTTTCTAAATGGGCTTTTTCCCAATCTCATCTTCCATCAGTGCTACATGTTCTTCATTCTCAATATTTTAGTCTCCCCTCCTCTATACTAACTCTTGAGTAATCACCCATAAAAAGAATTTGGACGTGATAAATCATCATGTACATGGTTTACCTCACTAATTCCATGTAAATGTTGAATTACTTGAGATTGCTTCTTACTGTCATTTTTTTTTATACATGGATTTTAATAAATAATGAAATTTTGTTATACACTTACATTTTCAAATGAAAAGAATAATTTATTTTTACATGTCAACATTGAAGGGTTCAATTTCTCACAACCCTTCAAAGTGAAATGAGACTTTGCCCTTCAAATTTGATCCTTGAAGAAGACGAAATACAAAGTAACCAAGACAAACATCAGAAACTAAAATCAAAGCTAAGGTTCTTTAACCCAGACGAAGCACACTTTGTCTTGTTTTAGAATTTATGGCAAGAGTTTTGCATAAATGTTCCTATGAATGTGCTTAAATTGTGTTAAAGAACTGAAAGCTTTACCATAAGCTTTAATTTTTGGATATTCCGGCAATAATTGGATTCTATTATGGATCTTGAAAATATTTTTATTAAATATGTTCATTTCGTGTCAGTTATATAGAGAATAAGTCTAAAAAAATTAATATGAACTATCAAAGCCGAAAACGAGACACTAACCTCAAAGTTTATGTCCTTGAAATCAAACTGCTTACATTTGTTCATAAATTGTAACTTTTGGCATGAATATGTTCTGAAGAAGTGAAAACTTGCATAAATACGCTTTAACATTGTTTGTTCATAAAATGTTGACAATGCCCGAATCATGTGAAGGAACTAAAAGTTCTTTTAAACGCTTCCATTCTTTTTACAAAACGATTCAACGATATATGGCATTTTGAAAAGAACTTGCATAAATATAGTTTGCTATGTCAATTAGATGCATAATACTTCCAATATAATCTCAGTCTTCTGTATCAACTGATGACCATACCAATGCAAAAACTCAAAATGCAGAGGAGCGCAATCAATTTGGGGAAAACGGAACACCCTAAGATCTGCCCCACAAGTTTTTGTCTAGTCTTCTTCATAATTTCACTCAAAATGCTTCCCTGCCAACAAGCTCAAGCCTAGGCCCATTTTATTATGGCTTTGCCCCTGTCTCTCTCCCAAAATCTGTCAAAATGAAGAAATCAAAACTTTGAAGAACGCTTGTCACAGAGACATCCTGCATCATCAGGACCTGATAATAGTTCACGCGGCGAGTATTAATTAGTTGAAAATGTGACTATCTTTAGTACTGAATTTAAACGATAATTGTTCCTTTAAATAGTTATACTGAATTTATAATCTACTGAGATTAGGCTGTCAAAAAAGGAAATAAAACTTGTTAATATGTGCTTGATTTGGGAAAAAAATAGTTCCACGAAGATCAAAACGAATAGAATCATTACCCGGATATGGATACATTCATTCCAATGGTCGCTCCAACTGCCAATCCCGCTAATTCACCAATCTGTGTAATCAATATTCAACAATCAACTTTTCATTCTACCATTCTAATTGAATGGTTTGAGTGATTAATCCATATTTTCCCCCGCACTATCTCCAGCCAAGAAGCATCGCTCCAGGTCCCGTACAGCCAGAGCCACTGGGATTCGATCTTGCGTCGAGCGACACGGTTGAGCCAGGTAATGTCTCCGATGCAGTCTTCGCATACTATTGGCGGGCTATGCTCCGGGGCCTGCCTGTAGGCGATTGAAACCCACTCCATCGAAGGTCGCTCCATACGATGATGCACGTGGCGAGCTCATTGTGTGAAGCTGAAGAATATATAGGGGTTGCCGCATTGTACATGGTGTTGTATGTTCATGGGTGCTCTGAGTCAGAAGAGCTGCCAGAACACGCAATAGCAGCAACCGAACACCCGTGGCAAACTGTGGTTGAAAAAAAATTACACTTTGCGAAATATGATTAGCCGGAGGGACGACCAAGAATGAACCAATTAAAAACGCCTAACAAGAAACAAGACAAACGCCTACGGCTTACATATATATTGTTTTTAAGTATTAATTGGAAAAACGCTGATTAAATAATCGATTTTAAAATTTAATTATACTAGCAATTGCCCCAAGGAAGGTGCAATAATACGCCGTGAAGGTAATTGTTAGCGGGTAAGTAAGAATAGGTAGTCTAGTATCTATCATTGCCTAACCAGTGTAACCTATTAATAAGAAAAAAAACATCATTGGGAAACACATAAGAATTCTTGTTAACCCGCCAATCTATTTTGAAACTATTTGATAGTTTAGAAAAAAGCATGTTTGATGAGGAGTTAGTTTAGAAAAAGGCATATGTCTTTGTTTGCACTTTCACCGTATGAAGCTGAAGTGAGAACTTTGTTCACATTTGTCTCAAACATCTTGGTGCCAAAACCTTTACTTCATGTCAAAAATTCTTCAAGATATATGAAGGGAGAGAAAAGCTGTCGTTATGAAGAAAATATATTTGCTGCACTTAACTTTTAGTGGAGTTAACATCTTCAAACCTAGGAAATTGGTAGATATAGAAGATCTACATAATTGTTATCCTTGGAATCCAAGGATAAAAAATTACAAGTTACATGAATATGATTATTATATAATGATTGGATGCTATGAGGGTTGGTTTGAAGGTCATTGGGGATTTCAAGGAAAATTTTAAAGAATGATAATGTAAGAAATATAGAATTCCTAATGCGCCTTGTTTTAATGATAAGCAACCTCTTCTTGGTTATATTGAGGTGTCATAAAAAAATTGGGAGTGAAAATGCCAAAATGACTAATTTGAAATGTGAAATTTTCAGAATCTCTCTCAAATACTTGATCCCAACTTGGTCTTAGGTCTCTCTAAATCACATGCAAGTATTTATGACATGAAACTGAAACACATGAGATCAATTCACTTCTTTTAACCAATATAACAATCACACACTAAAATTGACACAAAAGTTTTTGGTCTAATGACCCTGGAAAAATACTTGCTAGAAAACCAGTGAGAGATATAATAGCTTTTATAATCTTCAAGCAATTTACAATTGGTACAATAGATCAATCCATCATAGACTTATCTCTGAGCCAAAAGGCTTTGATGCACAAGTCTAATCTCTGAAGGATAGCTGGGTAGTGTTCCCCTTAGACTGAGTGCGTCCCTCTCTTTGACTGTGCCTCTCTCTATGAAGTTGATCTTTGATCAGGGCCTCTCGCCCTTGTATAGTTGGATCACTGTCTCGGTGATTCCCTCCCTCTCTTAGATTGATGAACTCTATCTAAGGTTATAGTTATGACAATATGGGTTTCTTTAGATCATGGAGAGAGATTTTTGAGATATTTTTATGAAAAGCATATAGATTGGAAGTGTTCCCAAGTGTTCAATTTCTTGTTATATGCCAACCAAATAAAGCATTTGATCTTCTGTGGAATGTTTGAATGCCAGATTTTTGCAAACTTTTCCTCTATAATTTTTTTTACAATTCTTGTTGTGACATCTTATTGTCCTCTAAATTTGTTTGAGATTGTCCATAATTTGATTATGATTTTTAGATGTAATTATTTTTATTTTATTTTTTATTTTTTTGTCTTTATTAGATTTAAGATTTTTAAGCTTCTTAAAATCAAGGATTTAAATCTAGTTTTTTTAAAGGTTTATGCCTTTTATATTCTAGTAGATCTACACTCTTTGATAATATTTAGATTTGTGCAATTATGTATTTGAAGCAATCAATACCTTCTTTCACTTGGTATGGAGATCATTATAGTGTTAGTGTTCCTCATCAACTTGGCATCACATCCACTTATCAAGTAGTTTCATCAACTTCTTAATTGATAATAGGAAAATTTATTACCATATATTTCCTTTTAGTAAGAAGAAATAGTAAA
The DNA here is from genome assembly GCA_001517045.1 of Pseudotsuga menziesii. NCBI lineage: Eukaryota > Viridiplantae > Streptophyta > Pinopsida > Pinales > Pinaceae > Pseudotsuga > Pseudotsuga menziesii. The sequence continues at coordinate 203,321 of LPNX011111024.1, forward strand.
AATCCCAAAGTTCAATTTAAAAATTAATAGTGAGAAACTCAACTTTTGGTTACACAATTCTGATGCATACTTCATAACTCGACATGAGTAACTAATATAAACAATATCCTAACCATTGAGGTCGATATGAAATAAATTTATCTCCATTATCAACAAACCCATTAGAATATGTATTTTTATTGAAGATAATGAATCACCTATTGGTCAAACCCATTAGAATATGTTTTTTTATTGAAGATAATCAATCACCTATTGGTCTGAATTCAAATTCTCCATGAAGAAGAGGTTCAACCATCTTATGTATCAAGAGAAATTCAAATTGTCCATGAAGAAAAGGTTCAACCCTGTTATGCATCAAGAGAATCTATTAGTAATATGACTTAAACTCACAAAGCTTCTAGAAATACCTATGTTTAAAGTGTATTCTTTGGAGCAAACACAAATGACCACATCTAATTAAAATATTCTTGGATCTAAGTTTGCAAAGAAAACAATATCATTCTAGTTATAGCAATAATAAAGCTTCTTCCTCAAAGCCTTCCACTTCTAGGATTTGATTTGACCTTCATGGAATCTAGAAGTGTCTAGGCCATCCATCTTGCTTTACTAGTAAAAAAAATAAGGAGTCGTCCAATTATCTATATAAGTATGTCCATTTGGTTGCATAATTCATGTGTCTTTAGGTTAGATAGAGTTTAGGATGCCTCTCCTCACAAAAAAACATTTTAAATTGGACACAAATATTGTGGTTAACAATCCAGCAAACTTTGTTTGAAATAATAACATCAAACCAATTATAAATTGATTTTCACTTAAAACAATTTTTTGATAGTGCACAAGCAAATTATTTAATAAAAACTACACATGTAAAGCAAACTCCATCACTATGCAGGTTTTAAAAATCCACATCTGATTAGAAAATAACAAAATCTACAAATGCAAAGCAAACTCCATGACTATGTAGCTTTTAAAAATTCACATCTAATTACAAAATAACATGGCAATTTAGCAGAGGCAAACTATTTAAAAGAATTTACAGGTGGAAGAAAACTCCACCACTATACATTCCTGAAAGTCATCTTGAATTCCCACAGTAGAGCCAAAGCATAGACTATGAAGTACTCAATCTATTTATTGACACTACTAAGTAAGCACCACTTAACAAAGTTCAGTTACATAACTGTCTATCCAACAATAACCAGGCATTCTACAGCACCAAATTGAAGACCCTTCAACATATCATGTTTAATGAGCACCTTTCATCTCCATCACAGATTACTCCTGCAGGCTTGCCGTTGTCATCCAATGCAGTATCTGTGTCCTGTCCCTTATCCTATCGATTCTTCAAAGCACAAGTCACATGAAGATCGTAGTCACAATCTTTCCAATAATAGCACCATGCAGTGCCATCTTCATTGCATCCATCAAAGACATATACACGCCTCTGTGTCAATACAAGTGGGTGTTTATGCTGACTGTACCTCATCTCCTTGGGTGATTTCTCAACCATCTGTTCAATTTCGTTCTCCAGCCTTTCAAGATGAGCATCAGTGAAGGGATAAGCCTTGGCTCCATGGGTGGACACTGCACTTCTGGCATTATCTGTCACAGTTTTTCCATCTGGACCAACCACAATCAAGGATGGGATGCTTCTTACACGGAAAAGTGCTGAGAGATCCTTGTTAGTTTTATCTGCAAATGGAAGAGCCAGCCATGGCAGGTTGTTTAGTATTCTTCAAAAGCCTCTTGATCTCGGTCAGTAGAAAGGTTTGGAGTGAAACTTCGGCAAGGGGGGCACCAATGAGCAGAGAAAATCAAAGCAAGTGTCTTGCCCACAATTTCAGATACCTGGACCTATTACAAGAATCAAAACATATAAATAATTATTTCATGTCTGGCTGTGGTTTAGTGGTTGAAAGGCAGAACTCATAAACAAAAAACTCAAATTGAAAGTATTGGCAAATTAATTGTTTCACGCTGATCCTTAGTTCACTAATAACTTATGTATATGTACAGTGTAGTTCCCTAAAATCATAACATACTTTCAACTAGATTCAAACAGTTAATTTGAAAACTGTACAACCGAAATTTTGTATATAAAGATTTGTTTTATTTAATTTTGAATATGATAATCCACCAATCATATTATAAGCAACCCTTTTTTTTTTGGAAAATAGGGAAATAGTAGCCACATTGACTTGAGATATGATAATCAATCAGTCATATTGCAGATACTATGTGCATTAGAGTCAGAATATTATTAAGTAAACTCTTCTTTTTTAAACAGAGAAACACTAACCATATGAGTTTGGATAGCACACTATCAAAACACAAAAGACCAATTGGCTTAAATGCTGAGATTAGACTGCCAAAATTCACCCATGACTTGCCCCTTTTCCTGTCTGCTTGTCAGAGCTATCACAACTCACAAACTTAAAGTAACATTGGGAGCCCAATGAGATTTCAAAATGGGTAATCATAGCAAAAAGCACTCTGACTGACCATTTTTATATATAAACCCTCAAATGTTATGTAGGAGTAGAACTTATTTTATGGTTTTATGGTGTGATTAATGAATCATGGCATAAGAACATTGAAGATAGTAAGCAGATCTTAGTAACTCACCTGGGCACCTTCATGCTTGAGCACAAAGTTGCGGTCATCAGAAACCAAGAGTGACTCCAGGGTTTGTGCTTCTTGTCTGGTTTTCTCTTAAGCTCGGATTCCATATTCTTGTATAAGGCCCACTGCATCAGTTTGTAATGTAGTGAACTTCTTTTCAGTGTGATCTGCAAATGGTAAATCCAGCCATGGCATGCTGGAGTGAAATTTCTATAGGGACCACACCAGTGGGCTGAGAAATATAGACCCACTGTCTTCCCCAGAAGCTCCGCTACTGGAACCTATTGGAAAAACACAAATTGGCAATGAGACCATCATAGAATCAAATTTCTGCACCTATTATTGCTAAACCCTTACAAAATCCAATAATTGCAGGAAACTAAATCGCCCAATTCAATACATGCTTTCTTTCTTACATTCTCATATAAAGAAATGATATCCAGATTTTGAGGCAGAGTAAAACACAAGCATAAATGGCAAGAACTCACCTTTCTTCCTCAATTGGCAAGGACAAAATCTCGTTCATTGGACAGTAGAAGAGACTCTGCAGTCTGTGTAGCCCTTACGGTCTCCTCTTTGGCCCTCAGCTCATCAATTCTCTTTGCAGTGAATGGATCTCCCTCAGCACCATATTCTTCAATGATCTCCCACTTGCATAAGCCTAGTTTACTTGAATAACTTGACCAAATATGCATATCAACACAAGATTGATCAGCAATTTTTACTTATAGATCAGTCAGGGAACTAGTGTACAACTATAAAATGAAAAGAAGCTTTTGAAGTGAAACTGTGGCTTACATTTGTCTTCCATTAAGAGTTAAAATGGAGATTGAGGCTGATCTATGATTATAGTAGTCTACAAATCCATAGGATGACTGTAAACAAGGAAAATCAAATGGTTAGCTTAAATACAGAAAAAAGACTTGAAAATTAAGAGAGCACTAAAAAATAGTCTATAGTATTGTGGAAATTGACGAAAGTAATTGGTTTGATAAGTAAACAAGAACACACCTTTTAGAAATGACTGATATCTCATTTGAAGCCTTATTTTCTCTGCTTTTGGGGGGTGAAGATCTCCGGGGAAATCTATGGTTTGCATTTCCTGCAACAAGCCCACATAAACAGATCTGTAAATTAAGTATATATCTTATAAGCAGCATGAGTTAGAAGAAAATGAAAAACTATAAACATGGAAAAGTATATGGAGAACTAAAGTTGAAGTAGAATGGTATCACAACCTACCAACAAGCATTAGCATTCATCTTTTTCATAAACTAAGCTGCTCTATATAAATCTTGACCTCCAAAATGAGGACAGAGCAACAAGTTGCATATTCAGTTCAACATGAAATCAACTAAAGTTTCTAAAATTAGTCAACTTGCGAGTGGAACAGCAAACTGTATAATGACTATGTTTAGACATCATTCACCTCCTAATTAAATGTAACAACAGCTCTATAGTATTAAAATCGCTTTCGGAAAGGAATATAGCATGTAGTTCCAGCTCTAAAGTAGCATAATCCTCATAAGGTAAACAATGTCTTCAACCAACCATAGCAAAAATATGGAGAGATACATAATTTGAAAAAGATGTTAATTATTTGCAGTAAATTGTATCCATTCTAACCCTGGATATTGACCGCCAAAATAGATCTAAAAAATCTTAAACCGCAATCTTTCGAGGTTTAAGATGAATAGATGCTAGTTCCTTTTTAATTGGCTTTCAATATTATTGTAGTCAAAGGACAAATTATTGAGAAGAAGAATGGGTGACGAGGGCATAATTATAATAAATAAGAATTGGTGACCAGGGAATAATTATAATAAATAATATTTACCTTTTCTTTCTTGATAAGGCCGCAGTCCTCCACAGGGACAATGCCAGCAAAAACCTCTGGGAGAAGGATTTCTGTAACATCTAAACTTATGTTGCCCACATATCTGCATCAGCAGCAACACTTTGGTAAGCTAGACGAACAACAAACAACAAGAAATGAGAGCCATCTGTTTTATAAAGACTAACAGTTTTTAAAATATGGGACTTGATATAAGACAAAAGAAAACATCAAAAAAGTAAAGAAGATTTTTAGTTAAATGGGACCAACAGCATCATCATTCAACACTCTGATAGGACGACACGGGATCTAATAACATCCATGGGAGAATTATAAGAGCTGAGAGCACTAGACTGGACAATCCCCAGAGGATGCAGAGTGTCTTCCCTTAGAAACTCCCCTACCATCCAAGGCCGACAAGCCTGCATAAGTTGAAAAGCGCTAAATACAACCATCTAAAAATAATTATGATTGAACAATTTGTAGAATTGAGCCATAATTTTATTTTCCTGGATATTCTAGATTTCTCAGGAAAAGATATGAATTTCAACCAAACCATGAAAAAAATATTTATTAGATAACAAATGTGCTAAACATAAAATATGATTTGTCTGTTTTATCGTTGAAAGAGAAGTTTTAAGACTAAATCCATGATAATAGTCTACCTACAATAGTGTAAAAATTTTACCGTGTTTTCCATCATATATGTCCTTGTAATATTATATAGATGTGCCAAAAAAAGTTCAGAAACATTCAATGTTCAAACATACATAAAATAAAAATAATAAATTAGAATTAAACACATAAAACATGCAAGTTGACTCAATTTCCACAGCAGTAACTCACTAGAGAATGTTTATAATGCACAGAAACAGTAAAAGTAACTTGTAGAAGGTGGCTAAATATCAAATAAGAATAACATGCAGTACAAAATAATCTAGCTTGTTTAAAATTTCATGTATTTGCTAACAGCGTTAAAATTTTCTCTCAATAAAATTCATTCTAATACATATTATTGTTTGATTACATAAGCATAGTGTCCCCGATGTTTATCAGTACCAAAGTCACAATTCAAAGCCAAGAACAGAAAAATTACCTTCTCTGGTGCTACCATATCAAAGACATAGACCTCGCCTTGATACGAGAGTGTTAGTTGATTTGTTCCTTGACTGTGTACAGGGGCAACTGACTGAGGTTTTCCGAGATTGTCACCATCTAATTGAACATTTGCTTCCTCAATGCAATTCTTGTCCCCATCTCCCTCATCCTGTTCTTGTCCAACACCATTATCATTGCTATGATGCAATGGATGCCCATGCTCATCACTGTGCATGTAATGTATTTGCATATGCCCGCTATTTACTCCTTGAAATTGGGCTCCTTGGTGCCTGTGAGGATCTCCCTCATTTTGACCCTGCATCATTATCCCATGCATAGGGACATGGTGGGAAGCTACATGAGCATGTGCATCAACAGCATGGATTGGCGCCTGCTGATCATGATAGAAACTATGATGTTGGTGGTGGTTGTGAATAACTCGAGACTCTGGATCAAGATTGTTTGTGTCCGACATGTTTCTCGCATAGCTATGCGAACAATTATTAAAAGAATCACCATCAATATCACTGAAACAAAATGGAACTAAATTAATTTCATCCTATAAAACAATAAAACCTTGGAGAAGCTGGTTGTCTGCAGCATTTCCACCTTGAAGTCTAGCTAAACTTCCAACTATTGGGCCATTGTTGTAGGTTGCAGGTTCTGTTTGTTGATAGTTGTCTCTTGGATCTGCAAAGTTATCATTGTAATCAACCTAGAAGAACGTGGTTTTAGCCAAAGGACTGAATAGGAATTAAGGCTTTTTAGATGTTGGACTCATAAATGTATGTTCATGATAAGGATTTTTTTAGCCCATCATGGGATTTACAATTATTATACCTGCGACTTAGGTAATGTGAATAGTTGAGATGGATCTACTTCTCCACTGGGGCATTGCAGTTGCTTGCCAGCAGAAGACAAATAATCAGAGTAGACTGTCGTGCATCTTGTAAATGCAAGCATATGTTGTTCATATCTAAACACAACAAGAAAAGCATGGATAACATTCATCAATCCTTGGTTCTAGAGCAATAACCAAAGTACCTGATATTCACATTCTTTAACACCTCCAATTTTAAACATGAGATACCTCATACCTGAGATGGAGGGCAATGAAGGGTTCCCTTCTCTGAATTCTGGTGACAAGAGTTCATGCAAGTTTCTCAATGGGGTCAGCAAAGTTTAGAGCTTGATAATTGGCACGACAACGGATCTTCTGAATCGAATTAGGAAGGTCTTCATGTGGGACAATACTAAATAAAAAAATGTTAAAACTCAATTGATTGAAGATTCACCAACAAGATATGACGATTTTGAAAGCATGATATTTAATAGGGATTTAAGTTAGAAAAACAACTTTTAATAGAGGTTCAACATTTCAACAATCTTAGCACTTACCAAGTTGTCCAAGGATGCACTATCAATGATAATTTTGCACTCAATATCTTGGCAATTGCACCCAATCCTACTAAACACAATGTTTATTCTCCATTTTACTCTATGATTATTCTTTATTTATAATTACCAACATCTTCTGCAAAGTTTTCTACTATCTCATCTTTGATTTTAAGAGCAGCAGTCTCCTCTCAACAATCAAAACAACCCAAGCATGATATTAAATAAGGATTCAAATTAAGAAAACAACCCAGGTTTAGCTTTTCAACAATCTTAGCACTTACAAAATTATCCAAGGATGCACTCTTAGTGATAAGCACGCGCACAGTAACTTGGCAATTGCATCAAGTCCCGAATGCAATCTTCATTGTCCAATTTACTTTGTGATAATTCTTTATTTATAGTTACCAACACCTTCTACCAAGTTTTCTCCCATTTCATCTTGGATTTTAAAAGCATCAATATCCTGTACAGAATCAAATGTATGGTTTCCTCCAATGGTTTCGCAAACATCCATGGGATTTATGCACTTTCACATAGCAAATATACCAAATTAGCAGCCTTCTAGAGTTTCTTGTTGGTCCTCTCTATGTCCAGGAAATCCATTGATCCGAAAACAAGATCTTTGCTACTCTATGACGTTAACATGAATTGCATAAAGAGCATGAATGAAGCTCACAAATCCATAAGAAGAGAACTAAACAACATAGACAATATGCACATAAAGACAACAAGTTGATAACGGAGTTCATCCAGGATGGACTACGTCTCCGGGCCTGCTTCTCAATAGGAGGGCCGATCTATAATCTCAGCATAAGGCAAAATACATGGCAATGATACAATGATACCTTGGCGACAATGTTCAGGAAGAGAACTGCTGCCAAAAACACAATAAGACTGCTTCCAGCAACTCTGAAGCCTGAAGACGGTGTAAAACGAGTATAAACACTCGTACCTTCCTCCTACAAAGCTACGCAAACTCCCTTCTCTCCTTTAGCTACAAAGTCTCCACCCCAAAGCATGCTTGACAATGGCAAATGAATGGGCTTATATAGCTTGAGAAGACCCCCTTCACATGTTTCTCATGGATTCTTAGTTACAACAAATTTTCCTACTTGGGCATATGGTTGGAAACCTCCAAGTTGGTTAGGCTCTTAAATTCCAACCATCCATTTAATATTCCAACCATATAGTTGGTTATAGTTTAAAACTATACCAATTATAGGTTAAAACACATTACATATGTTATAAGGTTTTAAAAACCTACTTTTTAAAAGCCATAACCAACAAACCCACTTTAAAAGTCATAACAAAAGTGTTAAATGACACATGTGTTTAAAGAGTGGCCATAACCAATTCGAACCCCTTTAAAAGTCATAACTAAAGTGTTAAATGATACGTGTTTAAAGAGTGGGCAAGTCCCACGTGGTGGCCCCTTCATGTGTTAAGGCGCGTTAATGGGGTGGCATGTAATAAATTTGTTATTAAACGTGACCATGTGTTGTTTTATGTGCTGGCGCAGGCTCCACGTGCTACAGCGCCCAACGGAGCTCCTGGTCATCACGTTGAAGGGGAGAACCAGGAGTTGGGGCTAACTCCGGCCGCCAATAAACCTTTAAATACATTTTTCCCCATAGCTTATACAACAAGCACCTTGTGGCCCAATGGTAAGGCGGAGTGCTAATACAAGAGAGGTCACGAGGTCGAACCCCATGGAGACCATAATTTTTTCCTTAGACATATTGGCCAATCCCATGCTGCCACGTGGCGGCCTGGGAATGGTCCACCTCATGCCCAATCAGAGTCCAATCACTTTCCCAGTCACTGACCGTAATGCCACGTGTCACCTTGTGATTGGTTCGTACACCTGCCATGTCACCTTGTCTGTACCGTATGGATGCCACGTGTCACCCTGCCAGTGGTGCCACGTGGCACCTCCATTTTGTCAAATTTGCCTGTTTCACCAATACAACAGAACGCGATAACTTTCTCATACGAAGTCCGTTTGAGGTGAAACAAATGTCGTTGGAATCGTCTCGATGAGCCCTTCGATATGGTACTAGTTTTGCTGAGATTGGAGGACTTCAAAAAAAATTCCTTCTTGGATCCTCCTGGATCATTCCTCCCCACTGAGAAGCTTTTGGCCTCCAAAATCCTTTACTAATCAACAAATAGGTGAGGGAATTGCTCCCTCACTTTCTCCTTCTCGATCCACTTGGATTTTCTTGGATGAGTGCCTCTGATGCCCACTCAAAGATAATCAACATCACCTCTACGAGAAGTCCTTGTCCTTCTGTCCAAGATGACATCTTCCTCTAGCTCATCCATGTACTCAGGAGCAAATTCATCAACTAATGGCAATGAGACATTCTCCCTTTCATCCATGATCATGGGAGGCTCATAGAGTTTCAAGTTCTCCACATTCACCACTGAGTAGATTTGCATGTATGGCGGTAGCTCTAAGCGAAAAGCATTCGTCCCAATCTTCTCCGAGATGGTGAAGGGACCATATCTAATAGGCTTGAGCTTCTTGCCTTCTCCTTTCATCCTCTCCTTGCTGATGTGAAGCCACACTTGATCTCCCACCTGAAACTAATGATCAACTCTATGCTTGTCATGGCGAGCCTTGTACTAGGCTTGACTCTTCTCCAACTGCGCTTGCACTTCTTGATGTACCTGTTGAACTCTCTGAATGAACCTGTGGGCTTTGTCTTCATCCTTGGAAGCGCTTGAATCAACCTCTCTCCCATAAGTCAAGTCCAATGGAGTCTTTGGCAAGTACCCAAAGCATGTCTCAAATGGCGAGCTCTGAGTGGAAGAGTGCATAGCCCTGTTGTAGGCATGCTGCACATACTGGATCTGTTCATCCCATAACTTAGGATGCTTGTTGCAATAGCCTCGAAGCAAATGGAAAACTGTTCTGTTGACTACCTCTGTCTGTCCGTCGGTCTATGGATGGAAAGCGGTGCTCCTCTTCAGCTTGGTGTCCATCATACACCATAATTTTGTCCAAAACTCTCCAAGGAATCGGGAGTCCTGATCCGAGATAATGGACGTAGGGAGTCCAAAGTGAACCCATACATGCTGAAAGAAAAGAGAAGCAGCCTGCTCTGCAGTGACCTACTTTTTACATGGCATAAGAATACACATCTTGCTAAGCCTATCCACGACCACATACAAGTAGTCATGACCCCTCCTAGACATAGGCAAACCCCCCACAAAATCCATGGAAATGCTTTCCCACGGATGGGAAGGAACAGGAAGTGGTGAGTACAGCCCCAATTTTCTATTAGTGGGCTTACAAGTAGAGCACATCACACACCCCTTTACATATTTTGTTACAA
>LPNX011111024.1:213818-234019 GCA_001517045.1 Pseudotsuga menziesii
GCTGGGGCGGTGCTGATGTTTCCCTTCAATGTGTCGAAGGATTTCTGTTGTTTACCTCCCCACTGGAAGGATTTATTTACACTTGTTAAGGCATGCAAAGGAGATGCTATGTATGAGAAGTTCTGAATGAACCTTCTCCAATATTGAACAGCTCCTAAAAAGCTCCTCACTTCAGTAGCGTTAGTAGGCTTAGGCCAGTTGACAATTACATCAACTTTTGAAGGATCAATTTTTAAATTTCCACCTCCTACAATATGACCCAAGTAAACTAATGAAGTTTTGCCAAATTCACACTTTGACAATTTTATATACAATTTCTCCTTTTTCAAAGTATCTAATACTTGCTTTACATGCCCCACATTTGCTTCCCAAGTTTTACTAAAGACCAATATATCATCTAGATAAACAATGACAAAATCATCTAAGAATGGCCAGAAAACATCATTCATTACCCGCATGAAGGTTGCAGGTGCGTTGTAAAGCCCAAAGGGCATCACCAACCACTCAAATAGACCTTGCTTGGTCTTGAAGGCCGTCTTCCACACATCTCTTTCTACAATTCTGATCTGGTGGTAGCCACTGCGCAAATCCAACTTGGTAAAGAACACAGCATCTTTCAACTAGTCGAGCAAGTCATCTATGTGAGGAAGCGGATATCGATTCTTGATCGTGATCTTGTTGAGAGCCCGATAGTCAACGCACATCCTCCATGTGCCATCTTTGTTCATCACCAAAACAATCGGCAAACCACATGGAAAGGAGCTGGGTCTAATCGCTCCTTGGTCCAACAAGTCTTGAACCTGCTTCTTAATCTCTGCCATTTCAACTGCGGACAACCTATACATGATGTGAAACAACTCACTTCTTCTTTTATCATTTTCTTTAGAAACATGAGTAGAACTTGGACCAGTATGAGGAGTTTTGTTACCTTGCATTCCCACGGCTGTGATCATGGTTTCATCACCTGAATCGGAACCCAAATCTTGTTGCGCTGTTGCAACAGTCTTTTTCTTTTTTTTGCTTCCATAATGCCTTGGCCTCTATTCAGGACGCAACTTCCAACAACTTTCTTCATCATGCCCATCAGTGTTGCAATGGTTGCAATGGAGTTTTCCTCCTTCCTTCTTGGCAATAGCTATCTTCTTGCTCTTGTCCTTCTTTTTGGACTTGTAGTTGTTGTTGGGAGTGAAAGGCTTTTTTGGATGGTCTTCTTGCAAATGCTTCCCCCTACTCTCAAGATGAGTAGCCTAAACACTTGCTTCATCCACACTAGTAGGATTCAACAACAGCAAATTATGGCGGAGATAATGATGAAGAGCACCAATGTACTTCAAAAGAGTGTTAGGAGAATATAAAGAAATATTCAACTCTAGAGCTTTCTTTCTAAATTCTTCAGTAAAACTCTGAACACTCTGACCCTTTCCTTGTCTAAAACTTTGTCAATCCATCATAGCCTTTTGAACATAACCCAACGGATAAAATTGCTTACGTAAAGCAGAAATGAAACCAAACCACGATGAGAGAAGATTACCCATTTGTTTGCTACCTTGCTGAAGCTTGCTTTCCCACCATACAAGTGCGGTGCTTGTCAGCCGAAGTGAATCCAACTGAATCTTCACATCTTCTTCTTTGATCTACTGGACTCAGCAATAGACCTCAATTTGCCTTATCCAATTGTTCAACTTCTCTGCATTCGCTTCCCCGTTGAACATGGGCAAATCAAACTTCACATCGAGCTTCAATAAGGGCTTGTTTTGAGACTCTTTGTGAGGAACCTTGGAATGCTGAGAATGAGATGAGGAAGAAGCACTTGAACTTGTGCTTGAAGCTGAAGGTGAAGAGGGAGGCTCAGGAGGCTCTTTGCCACCTCCTCCTTGGTTAACTGAAGCGTTGCCTTCATCCTTCACTTCTTTGTCTTCCTTCTTTACTTCACTGCCTCTTCTTTCTTTTGCCATGCGTTCTTCATAGTCTACAAACAACTTGTCTACCTTGTCGGCCATCATGTAGAAGACCTTGTGAAAGTTTGCCTCCATCTCGGTGCGGGCATCATTAGCTTCCATCTTCCTCCTTCGGTGTGCACGTCCGATCTCGGAATTGTAAGGCTCTAATGTACCCTCACCAGCTTGCAGTTTAGCCCTCGTGAGCATCCACACTCACAATCCAACGTCAAATAGTCCTACTCTGATACCACATGATCCGAAAACAAGATCTTTGCTACTCTATGACGTTAACATGAATTGCATAAAGAGCATGAATGAAGCTCACAAATCCATAAGAAGAGAACTAAACAACATAGACAATACACACATAAAGACAACAAGTTGATAACGGAGTTCGTCCAGGATGGACTACGTCTTCGAGCCTGCTTTTCAATAGGAGGGCCGATCTATAATCTCAGCATAAGGCAAAATACATGGCAATGATACAATGATACCTTGGCGACAATGTTCAGGAAGAGAACCGCTACCCAAAACACAACAAGACTGCTTCCAGCAACTCTGAAGCCTAAAGACGGTGTAAAACGAGTATAAACACTCGTACCTTCCTCCTGCAGAGCTACGCAATCTCCCTTCTCTCCTTTAGCTACAAAGTCTCCACCCCAAAGCATGCTTGACAATGGCAAATGAATGGGTTTATATAGCTTGAGAAGACCGCCTTCACATGTTTCTCATGAATTCTTAGTTACAACAAATTTTCCTACTTGGGCATATGGTTGGAAACCTCCAAGTTGGTTAGGCTCTTAAATTCCAACCATCCATTTAATATTCCAACCATATAGTTGGTTATAGTTTAAAACTATACCAATTATAGGTTAAAACACATTACATATGTTATAAGGTTTTAAAAACCTACTTTTTAAAAGCCATAACCAATGAGCCCACTTTAAAAGTCATAACAAAAGTGTTAAATGACACATGTGTTTAAAGAGTGGCCATAACCAATTCGAACCCCTTTAAAAGTCATAACTAAAGTGTTAAATGACACGTGTTTAAAGAGTGGGCAAGTCCCACGTGGTGGCCCCTTCATGTGTTAAGGTGCGTTAATGGGGTGGCATGTAATAAATTTGTTATCAAACGTGACCATGTGTTGTTTTATGTGCTGGTGCAGGCTCCACGTGCTACAGCGCCCAACGGATCTCCTGGTCATCACGTTGAAGGGGAGAACCAGGAGTTGGGGCTAACTCTGGCCGCCAATAAACCTTTAAATAACTTTTTCCCCATAGCTTATACAACAAGCACCTTGTGGCCCAATGGTAAGGAGGAGCGCTAATACAAGAGAGGTCACGAGGTTGAACCCTGTGGAGACCATAATTTTTGCCTTAGACATATTGGCCAATCCCATGCTGCCACGTGGCGGCCTGGGAATGGTCCACGTCTCGCCCAATCAGCGTCCAATCACTTGCCCAGTCACTGACTGTACTGCCATGTGTCACCTTGTGATTGGTTCGTACACCTGCCATGTCACCTTGTCTGTACCGTATGGATTCCACGTGTCACCCTGCCAGTGGTGCCACGTGGCACCTCCATTTTGCCAAATTTGCTTGTTTCACCAATACAACAGAACGCGATAACTTTCTCATACGAAGTCCGTTTGAGGTGAAACGAACGTCGTTGGAATTGTCTCGATGAGCCCTTCGATCTGGTACTAGTTTTGCTGAGATTGGAGGACTTCAAAAATTTTGCCTTCTTGGATCCTCCTGGATCATCCATCTTATTCAGGATTTTTTCTCTTGAGTCCCACCTACTCTCTTAGTAAGTCTTCACCATGGGTAGACAAAAACAATTATTTTTTGTTGTTGGTTAATGTAGGAGTCCATAGTAGTTACATAACTAATATCCTTGGAATATCAATGGCACCAATGATAGATTTTCCACAAGAAATTGCGAACCTTTTTTAGGTTCAATGAGAAAATTATTAGTGATTTTCCCTCATAACCATTACAAAGTGTGGGGTTTTGTACATTAGTGCAAACACAAAGTGCATTGATTCAGTAGCAACAAAAAATAACTATTCCAAGTTTTTGGTTTAAAACTCAGTATGATGATGTATATATAATTCTAAGGATATGGCACAGACCAATAAACTCTTAATCTAATTCACCCCTTTTAACTGAAACTTGATATCCGCCCAAACATTTTGATTTTCAATATGAAGGTTAATGAAGATATGTTCCTTCATTTTATCAAGCAATTCATCCAGTGCATTTAAGGTTATATGTCATTCTACATACCATTTTTTACCTTATCAGTTTTTACCCTTTTTTGGGTTCACTTAATTTTCTATTTTTTCTAAACAAATATACTAAATATTGAATATACCATGAATGAAAGATGAATGGACAATAGTTTCTTGATTCCTTAGTCATCTTTAGTATTTACCAATATAGCTGTCCAAGCAGTTTCCTGTTAGCCGGTTCTGCATGCCAATATGTCTGTTTCATAGTCATCGGAGCTCCAAAAACCAAAGGTATAAATTTAGGTATCAAGCCCAAGCATTGTTAACTCATCTTATATTGGCACAGCCAAAAGGTATTGGTGGCTTTGAGACAAGGAATATTCAAGATAAATTGGCCTGGCTAATCACGACCAGGTTCTCAATCTTCAGTGACAAGGCTGTGAGAAGTATAACTGAGACAATATCATGGAAACTTTGACTTCACCTATTGACGAACCCGCAGCGACAATGTGGGGCTTCGAACAAAAGTAAAAAGAGCGAGAAATGACAAGGGAAAATTCTACATATATTATGAATGCTGCAATAAAGCAAGGAACCAATAAAAAGGGCAAAACCAAATATACTTATGGAAGAGTAATGCCAGGGCCACCTCATTCCAGTTCATGTTCTCGGAAAAGTTCAACCAATCAACCAAGCATTGTATGCAGAGATGGAGTAAATTCTAAAAAGTTGCTTGATGTAAAGCTACTTATAAATTATAATGATAAAAAGATGTAGTTCAAGACCTAATTTTCATATAACCTAGACAATATGCCTTGATTCTGGTATATTTCTTATCAGATCACTGCCAAACTTATATATTTATTGGTTACTTTACGTGGCTTGCTATAGCTACCAATCAATAAACTAGACTCCATTCACACTGCAATTTTTATTTCATTCTTGATAACAGCCTGATCTATACAGATTAGATATATAACCAGGTCTTAAAAATTAAAATTAACATAAAATCAGAAGCTTTACTTGCTTGGCCTTGTAGCCGAGACGTCGAGCTTTGTCGGGCCTGCTGGGCCTGGTTACCCTCACTATACTAGGAAGTTGACGAAATTCCCAGCACCTCACTCCCTGCAAAAATCGCATTACATCCGACTGCTTCTTCTTCCATAGCTCCTCAATGTACTTATAAGTATCTTCAATCAAATAAGACCTAACCTAAAAACAAGAACATGCACTATTTTCATGTGTCCTAGAACCTGTAATGAAACCGATGAGAAGCTGCCAATGCAAAGATATCACCTTAGTTTACCAAAAACTACTAAAGCATAAGAGAGTAAAATGAATAACTACATACATATTAACAAGTGCGTGTTTAAATTTCACAAGCAACATGATTTTAGTGGAATTTGAGGCCCATCAAAAATCATAAAATACAGGGTATGTTGCTAATGCTCCAAACGAGAATTTCCAAGAATAAAAACTCCTACAGCAAAACATCGAAATTTAACATTATGTTTCCCATTAGAACAATCTAGGAGAACATATACATGGGTCAAAATCATCACATAAATAACTAATAAATAATTCCACTCTTCTTTTTGTTCTTTCTGTCAGTCCCACACATGTTATTAGACATCAACCATCCAATCTAAGACCATGTTGTTATTTAGGTTGATTCAACATTTGAGGAGCATATGCCCATTGAGTGAAGTTGAGCCTCCATAAATATGGATGACGAGGCATTGATTGATTAAAGAAATGGTTCTCTCACAATGTGGAAATAATCAACCCAGAGAAAATTAAGTATAAATATATGCTTTTCAAGGTTGATTACAAAGACATACCCGGACAGTCCTTGCTGCTTGCAATACAGTTGTAGTAGCCTTGGTGACAATATGTTGCTTGCTTGACTCTGCATTTTCAGGTTCTTGTCTTCCCATTGCCAAATGTTGTGTAGCTGAATACTTGTGGTAACAAGTTCATTCAACCTAGAAATAAGGATTCCCACAACCACAACAACCAGAATCCCTGGATGGTTTAATAAAACCTTCTCTACCTGGAGCAATACAATGTTATATTAAGGACCACATATGAAATAGGTAAACATTATCTTAGTTTTCTTAGAAAAATGACTGTAACAATCTAGGTTCATATTTTCATACTTGAAAGTTGAAACTTCAGGAAAAAGTTGGTCTGAAAAATCCTTCACCTTATTTTGGAGTTCATTATAATTTTATAAGGTCAGCCAACATGGTATTATATATATATGTGAAAAATCTAATAGTTATATTACAGAAAATGATGTAATTGTCATCCATTCAAATAGTACATGCTAAGCTATCATATTGAGGATATTTACCTTAGAAGGATAAAATATTTATGCACCACCAATGGATTCCTTCTCCCCACCATGATATGATAACCTGTTAGAGTAGCACACAACACAAGAACAATGAACTATAATATAAATATAGTATTCAGTAAATAAAGTAGTTTTTTTGTTTCTTCTTGTATAAAATGTTCAAATAGAATGGAAAGAAAAGTAGACAGGACAGTACCTTTTAGTTTGGATTTGGATGCTTTGCATGCCACAAAGGAAGCTTGCAGTGGCGGGAACCGGAGAGGACAAGTACAGAAGAAGTAGCTGCCCTGCTCTGTCCTGCAAGCTTCATTTTTCATGGGCTTTGCTGTGACTGTTGAGCTTGTCAGAACCGCCCATTTCGCCTGCAAGTTAATTGTTCATGGGATTTGCTGTGAGTGTTGAGTTTGTCAGAACCACACTTGTCCGACGGTTCTGGAGTGCCGTGGGCGATATTTGGAGAGCCCGTCCTGTGAAAGACCAGTGTTTTTTTCTCGGTTTGGTATATATTCTCGGTTTGGAGGTGGGTGAACATCTTGTCATGGCGACCGCCCCTCCCTGCTGCATAAATGGCGTTTACTGGTCAAATTTAGTTTCTGTGGGTTTGCACAAAGAAGTTGCATTGTTTCTAGTTGCAAGAATTCTGATTCAAAGAGCCAAAGAACTACAAAAACACAGGTACGCAATTCCATTTATATCGCAATTTCTGCCCTCTGCAAGCCATTCATCAATTTCCACAAAACTGCCATTAAAAGAATCAGGCACCGCAGCTAGCCCGACCACTAAAATGGCATTCTCGTATACCTTAGAATAATTCAAAACCCCTGAATAATTTGTTGTATTTCAGATATTGAATCTTTTCTTCGAACAGAACATCATATTATAAGGTGGTCTTGGATCACCGAAAATGAAGAACCAAACTTGCAAGGAATGCAGGGGAACAAAGAAAGGAAAACCTGCAAGACAAGACCCCACTATGGCCAAAACTATAGATCACCTTCTAAATGCAGAAGTGCCACTTTTTTTTTGTTACATTCCTCTCTAAGATCACCTTCAAAATGCAAAATAATTCCACAAATGCAGATACATTTGCAGATCTCTCTGATAGCTGTAAAGTCGGAGATTTCCAGCCGTCCAACCAAAACGGGGACAGGAAAAGCATAAAGTGTGGCAAGGGAAGACTTCTAACATCATTCCTGTAGCAACAAGTCAGAAAATCTATCTGAAACAATTCGTGAGAGACCAAGAAACATATGAATCAGGAGCATAACAAGAAGGCTGATAAGCACATCCATGACAACAAAAGAACCATTCATTCAAACTGAATGCTTATGCCTCATAAAGAGAGTGAAAGGGCAAAGCCCGACATAAGCCAAAATAACTGAAATATCCCATGATCAATTATCATACAATCTAAAGACCCAGAAAATTCCCCATGCCCTGGGGCCAACGAAAGAGCCTATATGGAGAGTCTATCAGCCTGCTAGATATGCTCACGATAGATATGATTGATGGTCACTAAAGGAACATGATGCAGCATAGAAATAATGTCATCACACCAATGTCTCAGAAGTGGGGTGTTCAATGAAGCAGTTTTGTTCACCCATGAGATGACAACCTGTGAATCCCCAAATACAGATAAGAGAGGGATCCCCAAATGAATGGAAACCGAAAGCAGTGCCGAAAAGCCAGAAGCTCTAATTTGGTGTTGCTGCGTCTATTATCCTAGGTTAAGAGCTTGTTGGCTATTTATAACCATAATATAATAAAAGTTATTTGATTCCATAAAATAACAATAAATGTTTTTAATTCCATGCATAAGCGAAGTTATTTTCTTTGTGAAATGTGCCAAAACATTCCTTAACAACTACTTCAAATTTGCATAATAACTCCATAGCAATTTTGCCCTTTAACAAACTTTCAAATATGTCTATTGAAGAGAAAGACCTTCTTTGCAAAGAAGCACCACATTTTTTCGTTACAAAGACCTTTAAGAGCACCTCTAGGATGCGGAAGAATTGCAAAACAATCCTTGATAACTTGAAAACACGCAGAGGACCAGCAGACCACGAAGCAAACACGCGGGGATGGGGGTTAAGTTCTAGGACGACCGGATCACAAAGAGGACACATGGAGAACCACCGGATTGCGAAGAGTGGAATGTGCCAAAACAATCCCCGATAACTACTTCAAATTTGCATAATAATTCCATAGCAAATTTACCCTTCAACAAACTTTCAAGTATGTCTATTGAAAAGAAGGCTCTTCTTTGCAAAGAAGTGCCACATTTTTTTCATTACATTCCTGTCTAAGAGCACCTTCAGAATGCAGAAGAATTCCACAAATGCAAATACTTTGGGGGATCTATCTGACAGCTGTAAAGTCGGAGATTTCCAACCGTCCAAGCATGGAAGCGTGGTAGAAATGAAATTTGTGGAGATCTATTTAGCAAAGCATGGTAGAAATGAGCTGTGTGGAGAGCCAAAGTCTTGTACTGCACTAGTCAAGTTTGTGTAGTTGAACTGGGCGTTGGGACACAATGTCTTGTATAGCGATAAATTTCGCAGCTCAAAATGATTGGATTTGCGCCTGTATCTGCCATAGTTGGTGGTGACTTAGTTTATAGAGCTCATTAAGCATTCATTGGTCGGTGTACATATTAAGGATGGAATATAATTATAGGATATTCAGATGTGTATCTGTCCCACTGGGGTGATCTTTCTGTTCATCGCTGGAAGATGTATATTATAGCCATTGCCATACCCCATTTTATTGCTCTTTGTCATTTTGTGTGCGAAGAGGTTGTTCACCAAATTACTGTTATCTCATCCTACTTAGACAAGAACTACCTCCTTGCAAACAGATAACTCAAAATAAAAGGCCATGAACAAGTGATCTACAATATCTAAATCGTGCTTGCAAAGTATGCAACTCTTAGCATGTCTAGTTTCTTTTATGTCTATTATCCTAGGTTAACAGCTTCTTGGCTATTTATAACCATAAAATAATCTTTATTTTTAAAGGAAATGTTGATTTCTAGACCGCTCTCCGCAAATCATGACTCTATATGAAAGAAGGCATTCTTCAATGCTTGCAGCATAACCCAACTTGATAGTGTACACCCTTGTTCCACTATTCTTGGACCACTTTAGTTGATCATATTCTTCTAAAAGTTTAACAGCACTATGGTTAACAATATATACAAAATGTATACTAAAAAAATATATAAAATGTTTCAATTATTTATCCAAATGACCTTGTAAGTTTACATCAAATTCCTATCACAATATATGTACATTATATACAACCTTTATGTGCTGAAAATAGTGGGAGAGGATAATGGAATTCTTATTCATTATAGTGGATAGGTAACGAGGGAGAAGCGATGATGCAATTGATGAAGAATAAATAAGAGTTTATAGCAATGGGATAAGGTTAGGATCATAGAATAGAGGTTAAGAGGAGTTGGTAGGGTCAGTTAGTAATGTTTACTGTGTATGTAGGAATAACCAAAACCAACTATAAATAAAAGGATCCAAGATACTAGGTAACAAATATTAAATGAAAGGTTCAACATATTCCATTTACCACTTCCCATAGAAGTCAAAGGATCCAACATTTTTAAAAAGAAACTTTGAATATATTATATTTTAAGAATAATAACAGACATAATAGTTTTCCATGAAAACCAACATTATTAATTGTTACATAAAGCTCCAAGCTCCAAATAATTTATATGAAAGTAGTGCCAACAACAAGTGGCAGCGGTCAAAATGTCAAAACAAGTAATGCATGCATTCATTTTAAGTAAATGCTTCCTTTTGTAAAAAATTGTTAGAGAAAAATGTGCCTTTAATTCCTAGTCTCTACTACTTCAAAAGCTAGAATAAATTGAAATCTACAGCAAAACCATAATAAATAGGAAATCCTTGACCATATTATTGCAAACGAGGAAATGACAGAGATTAGAGATACAGATAATTTTGCCCTTAGAAATGGAACCTCCTATAGTGTAGGAAAGTTTTTAGCTGATATACAAAATGGGGAGTATCATTTAGCAGGTAGAGATTTATTTCCTAAGTGATACACAAACTACTCCATTTCTTTTGACATTCTATCAACTCTAATTGTTGCTTGTCTCATAGATTGTAAAGTTTTTCTTAGTGAGAAAATCCATTAGTTCCGAGACTTTTAATTTCATCCTCAGCAGCAGTCTACATATTCTATAATTAATCCTGTTGAAAGAAACCTGGAATCCCCTTCCGTGAGACTATGGAATAAAAATATAAAAATACAGGGTAGAGAAATCAATTGTCATTTCTAAAAACTGTCACCAAAATCTGTTTTCATTGTTTTAAACTTTAGCAACCTACATTATTTCTTTGCTTGTCATTTGATAAGTTTATAACCAATTGATACGGTTGGCAGGTTGGATGAAAAAATGATCGAGTCTCTTTTTGGTTATGATCCCAACCAAAATGTGAAAAATGAAGTGACAAACTTTTCAGTGCCTGCTTCCCAATCTAGAAATAATGCACAAATACTTGATCAGAGAAAATCTCAAAATATTGCCATACTCTTAAGGGATTTGGATGTGACGAAAGAGGAAGTTTGTGATGCATTGCTGGAAGGTAAGCTTCTTCACTATCATTCTAATAATAGAATTGCGCAATTGGAAGGTCCAATATATCAAAAATTATTATTCTTTTCCAGCTTCTCATGTTGACTCCATGCTTGAATGGCAAGACAATTGGGTATCAACTGGCTTACTAAGATTTATTGCTTGGTACAGGGGATGGTGTAAACACTAAATTCTTGGAGAAAGTGGTAAAAATTATGCTAACTCGGGAAGAAGAGATTAAACTGAAAGACTACAATGGCGATATTTCAAAACTTGGCCCTGCAGAGCGGTGTCTTAAAGCAATAGTGGACATCCCTTTTTCCTTCAAACGTTTTGATGCAATGCTATTTAGGGCAACATTTGAAGAGGAAATCAATTTTATCAAGAAATCCTTCACAATATTGGAGGCCAGTTTACCTTCTTTTCTGCCTCGGTACTCTAGTTTTTTTATGCAACAAAGTGAGCTTATTACATGATAAGTCATTTTAATAGTGTATCTTCCCTTTGGTAGGTAATGTAGCTATCCATTATCTGATATTTTGTTGCAAGCCCAAGTCCTAGATTAGGTGTATTCCGTGTGACTCTGTTCACACTCTAAAGTGATAACCTCACTTAAGCAATCCTAAGGCAAAAGACCTTTTGGGACTTGATGATACATGTAAAAAATCAAGATTATCTCAGCATAGGAATCATGCTAGAAAAATCTAAACAGTAGTAATAGTATACAAGCATGATTTTTGGAAGAAGTTAAATGGACTCTTGTACACTTTAATGTGCTACTTCCATAAACTATGTTGTCTCCTAAAATGACAGTTAGGGTTCATTCAATTTTTAAATTTAATTATAGTTATCTGCTGTTACAGGATGCATGTGCAGAACTAAGAGGAAGGATTTTGTTCTTGAAATTACTGGAAGTTGTCCTAAAAATTGGTAGCTGGATGAATTTTGGTACTTACCATGGTGGTGCACAAGCTTCCAATCTTAACAAACTTCTCAAGCTAGCAGATGTTAAAGGGACAGATGGGAAGACAACTTTAGTGCACTTGTTGTTAAGGAGATTATAAGATCAGAAGGAAAACATATTGCAGAAGGTGCAGATCAATCTGCCTCAAGCTCGGTTCCTACATCTTATGGCATAGATGGTAAAGATGAATCTTCTGTTAATAAAGAAGATGATTATATGCGATTTGGATTGTAGGCTGTTGCAGGGTTGAGCGATGAGCTGCATAATGTGAAGAAGGATGTAGGAATAGATTCAGATACTGTGACTAGTTGTGTGTCAAAACTTGCTAGTGGAGTAGCAAAGTTAAGAGAATTTTTGCAGTCAGATTTGACCTATAAATAAGCAAAATTGGATGGCCTAAGCAAGCCAGCAGCCAACACAGAAGACAACCATTAGAACTTGAATCCCCATTGGTTGGACCTGGAGAGTAAGTTTTCTTCAATGGACACTACAGCCCTTTCCCCGCTAAGTCCATCATTTTCTTGTACCCTCTTCGATCAAACAACATGAGATTTTTTAGGCAAGGAGTTCAAATTTTTTTATATTAAGCAGCTCGACTCCCAACTCTTTGTTCTCGGTTCTTAACTTCTTCATAGCTCATTTTGTCGCCTGCAAAGGCCTGTTATACATTTCATGGGAGAAGTAGTTCCAAGTTTTGGAAATTGTAGATTAGAGGGGTGGTCGCCATGACAATATGTTCACCCACCTCCAAACCGAGAAGAAGTGCCAAACCGAGAAAAAAACATTGGTCTTTCACAGGACGGGCTCTCCAAATATCGCCCACGGCGGTCCAGAACCGCCGGACAACTGCGGTTCTGAAAAACTCAACACGCACGACAAAGCCCATGAACAATGAAACTTGTAGGAAAAATGGGCGGTTTTGACAGACTCAACAGTCACGGCAAATCCCACGAACAATAAAACTTGCAGGACAGAGCAGGGCAGCGACTGAAAACTTGCAAGATAGAGCAGGGAAGCGGAACTTTAAAACACGCAGAGGACCAATGGACCGCGAAGAGGACACATGGAGGACCAACGGATCGCGAAGAGGGCACGCGGAGGAGCAGGGTTGGCCGAATAGACGACGGAAGAAAATATTGCTTTGAGATTTGAATTTGAGCCTACAAGCAAATATTCATCAAAATCTTCAATGTTCCAAAAGTCCAAAAATACCTTCCCTAGAGCTAAAATTTCTCTGGCATCTACCTATATGGTCTAGTTTCTTTAACATACAATCATAGTATCATAACCCCATACAATCAACCTTAAAGCATATCACTTAGATTGCAATCACCACATGACTCTCCTCAAATATTGGCATCTTCTTGAAGCTTTTTTGACACATGTAAAATTATACGACCCTTTTATATTCCTCCCAACACCTCATCCCTCTCACCAAATCCAAAATCCATAATGCCCAGTGCCCTACACAACTATCACTTTCACACCTTCAGATGCCCTTGTCACTTCAGTTAGTTTTTAAAAAATCACATGAACCAATAGTAATAGAGAAATCAAACTATAGAACAATTGTGGGAGCATACATATTCAATTTCAGGCCACAAAACTTATCCTATTTGCTGCAGATACCATTTTGAGCACCCTTTGAAAGACACTTGTATTTGTGCATTTGGGTGCCCAAAAATATAAAAATGTGCCAAAACCACCACAGTACAGAATCAGGCCCTTTGCAGCTGGATGCCATTACTAAGCAGAGCATTGTAGTGAAAAGGCATTGTATTTTGAACATATGGGAAAGAATTACACTTCTGAAAAAAAAACCAGCTTCTTCACAATGGGATATCGTATAGTTATTCCATGTCAATTACGCCATTAGCATGTAGACATTAAGAGATTGTATATTCAACTCCTGCCTACAAAGCCTAGGCTGATTTGCTTATTATTTTAATAATATAGGATGACCAGAGATGGCCCATCCTTGGTACGTATTCAAATTCTAAACTGGACACTCAAGTCCCACAAAGGCCTATATGATTTGTCATAGTAGCAGGCTTCTTGGGGATTAAAGGACAAAGTGGTTTTCAACTATATATCTCTCCCATAGTTCTCTGTGTGCTGGTGTTCTCTTACGCTACATTGATAAGGATCTGTCACATATGCAGTGGGCAAATATTCTATCTGACAGGTGTCTATTGTGAAAACACATCAAATTTTCGGATGTATTTTATGCAAAGCAAAAGATCAAATGACAGAAAGAAAGACGTGTCCTTAGTACTTACATCCAATTCATAATCATAGATCTCGATTGTTTTATCAAGGATATGACAGATGCCCATGAGCTCTGAGCATTGTGATGGGTCGACTCAATTGGAGATTAGGATCTAGCCGATAAGTTTTTGGAGCTTTGCCAACATAGCAAATGAGATGACATCTCAGAATTCTAATACTTCAAAGGAAAGAGGGGACAAACAAACCTAGTCATGGTAGGATTGTATAGTGATTTCATGAGAACTATACTTACTATAAGTTCCCCTAACTCATGTGCCTACTCTAATTCAAGAAAAGCTAAACTAAACTTAGAAAAGCAAATTCTAAAAATAATAAAGGGTAAAACTGGAATTATTTCACAAACTGGCACATTCATGTGCACATTCATAGCATGCACGCACCTCTACCACGTTGTTGTCTCAAAGTCTTATTTCGCAGACTGGCACATTCATAGAATGCACGCACCTCTACCAGCTATCCTTCAGAGATTAGAATTGTGCATCAAAGCCTTTTGGCTCGGAGATAAGTCTATGTTGGATTGATCTATTGTACCAATTGTAAATTGCTTGAAGATAATAAAAGCTATTATATCTCTCACTGGTTTTCTAGCAAGTATTTTTCCAAGGTCATTAGACCAAAAAATTTTGTGTCAATTTTTATGTGTGATTACTATATTGGTTAAAAGAAGTGAATTGATCTCATGTGTTTCAGTTTCATGTCATAAATACTTGCATGTGATTTAGAGAGACCTAAGACCAAGTTGGGATCAAGTATTTGAGAGAGATTCTGAAAATTTCACATTTCAAATTAGTCATTTTGGCATTTTCACTCCCATTTTTTCTATGACACCTCAGGGTCCAAAACTCAAAAGTTAAAAAAAAGGGCATAGCAAAGAAACTTGTGTCCAAGTTTCAGCTTTTTGATCGTTGCCATTTTGGAGATACACACGATGTAAGTCAAGCAATTTGAATAGCCCAAAAATTAGCCTTAAACAAGTGTCTGAGGTAAAATTGTTATACCTAAAGTTTTAGAACTCCAAATTGAGTGCCACCAATTGCATTGAAAAGAAGACGAAACAAAGTACTTTTTTTATCAATCTCATATCTGCAACTGAAAAATTGTACACGAGACAGTCTATACAACTTCACCTTTCCAAGAAAGCCAAAATCAACAAAAACTACCATATTTTTTTGCTTGTCACATCAAATTTAGTGAAACCTATGGAATTGCAGAGTAGATATATCAAGCTACTACAGAGTAAAAAAATTATACTTAGAGACACATAAATTTCAAAGTCACAAAAAATCTTCAGACCGTCTCCCTATAAGGGTTTTTTGAGTAATGCTTATTTCAAAATTTTGGCCTCAAACACTACTTTCAAAAAGATTTGTAGTTTAGAGTGCAAACCTCATTCTCACATAACCATCCCATGGGTAAAAGGTACTCCTCCCTATAGACCACCATTCAAGACTGCAAGAAACATGAACACACATCCTAATGCCCAAAGGGTTGATGACCTTGAAGGAAAATATACCAGTCTTTAAGTAAGCATCCAAGGCAATCAAGGTCGAATGAAGGAACTTAAGAATGAAGTAGGAAACCTAGATCAAAAGTTGGATGAGAAGTTGGAAAAGCTAAAAGAATCACTGAATCGACTAACATCTCATCGCATGTTAGAAGAGGTCCTTTAAGATACACAACACAGTGAGACACACTAGGAAGGAACATCTTGCTCAGGACTATTTAACCACCAACAACACTCTTTGGGGCCTCACAACCCTAACCCACACTCCATGGATAATAACACCTAGAACCACTTTCCTAAGGTAGACATGAACAAGTTTGATGGTTCTAACCCTTCAGGAAGGGATACACGGATGGAACACTACTTCGCACTTCATGATATTACTAATAAAAGTTAAAACTTAGGGTGGGGGGTTTGTATTTGAATCTAGAACAATGGAAATGGTGGGAGTGGCATAAAAAAGCCTATGGGCGCCTCATTCCCTAGACTTTATTTGTTAAATCTCTCCATGACCGGTACGAGTTATATACTCACTATTTGGGACAAGTTACCAAGTTATGTCAAATAGGGTAAGTCGTAAATTTTATCTCTGCCTTTGAACAATTAGCCATCCGCACAAAGAAATTAACAAATTCTCTCTAAAAAGAATGTTTCATTAGTGACATCAAGGAGGCAATTCAAGCACAAGTCAGAATGCAGCAACCTGCTACCTGGTTAGAAGCAACTCAGAGGGATCTAGAAGCAAAGACAGTGATCAATGCACATACCAACAAACCACCTTTCATCCCCCGCTCATGCCCTATGCAAGTCAATTCCTCAAGCACAAATCATTTTTCTCCCTTGAAAGTACAAAAGTTATCTATAACAAAAATGGTAGAATGACAAAGACGGACGTTTCTATAATTGTGATGAAAATTATGCTCTCGAGCATAAATTTAAAGAACATAAGTTATTTCAGATTGATGTGTCTACTCACACCCATTTTGAAGACATCATTGTGGAAGATACTCCTAAGTTTGAGGATGTTGACAAAACAACCTCTATGCAAGAATTGGATCTCGAAGTCAATCAAGAATAACCGCTCATCTCTCTTCATGCTTTATCAAGTATTTCATCCCCATAAACATTGGAACTTCAAGGTTACATCAAGCACCGCAAAGTGGTAGTTTTGGTTGATAGTTGAAGCACCCCACAAATTTTTTCACAAGAGAGTGCCCGAAGAACTCCACTATTATGTACACCCAGTGCCCAACTTTCAAATTATCATAATCAATGGCAGGATGATAAAATGTGGGAGGCACCATGAAAATGTGAAAATCCAATTGGGTGACTATAATCTCAAAACTCATATGTTGTCCATAGATATTGGTGGTTGTGATATAGTTTTAGGGGCAGAATGGCTACGCACATTGGGTCCAATAACCATGGACTTCAAGGAATTATACTTGTTTTACCCAAGACTCTCATGCTCACACCCTTAAAGGTCTCCAAGTGGCTCCCCTGAAATCACAAGTCACCCATTAGATATAAAAATTATTAAAGAAAGGCCACTCTAGAATTATTGCTCAACTCCATGCCATCCAGGCTCTAGATAACACTGCACCAGAAATCCAACATGACTTACAAAGGGTTTTGGGCAAACATCAACATGTCTTTGAGACAGCAAAGGATTTACCCCAATCTAGAGACGAGCATGATCACGTTATTCCCTTGATTCTAGGAAGTCGACCACCAAATGTACGACCATATAGGCACCTATTTTCACAAAAGAAATTGAAAAGATCATTCATGAGCAATTGGAGGCAAAAGCCATTCATCCCAATGCTAGCACATATTCATCCCAGCGGTCATGGTTTAAAAAAAAGGGCGAGCAAGACCACAAGTAGTTGGAATTGGGATATTGAAGTACTATATAGAGAGTAGTAAGATATGTAATGTAAGTCAAGAATTGTCAATGTATTTGGAGCTAGTGATATTGGAGGTTTCCTCCTTGAAGAGGCAAGTGAACATTGTTATCTATTTTCCTTGTATTTACTTATTTTCTAAGATTTTTTGGGTTTAAGCATATTACATGAGTTCACCGTGTTAAGAGCTATTATAGAAACATTAGCATAAACATCGATGCCAATTTGGCAGTAGATGGATTACAAGTGTCATTAACAAACTCTTACGCTGTAGGATCTGAAAGCTAGACCCTTTAACCTAGTAAAGGCTTAAAAATGATTCAAAACAGTAAGAGCTAAGTAATTCTAAGATAATATTAATTTTCTTTCTGTCAGCTGCTTTGTTCCTACCTGCTCCAAGAAAACATGAAGTTTAATTCCATAAGATCATCAGAATGCACAAAGCATGTTATAAGCAGCTTTGTCCAGGTTGCATACAAAAAGCATGTTAATTCTCTCAAAGCCTCAAACTGCCTATTCTCTCAAAGCCTCAAACTGTTATTTGTTGGACATCCATATTTTTGGTCAATTCTATTTCTGTAAATGGAGGTGAAGAGTCTGTTAATTTACAGACAAAAAGTTCCCGTGAAAAATAAAATAACGGTATCTATTCAAGGCAAACTATTCTCCCTCTCTTCCAAAAAAAATCCTAAAGTACAGTTGCTAAAGCTATACTGGTAAAATTCTTCCCTCTATTCAAGGTAGGCAGAGATAGACAATAGATTTTTCATGATTCATCCCTCTCCTGTCATCTGTTTGTGTCAACTCTGTTGAATTTGGAACCTTCCAAATTCTGTAGGAAATATGGATAATTAATAAATCTGAACAGATCTTAGAATTGGTAAGCTCAAACTCAAAATCAAATGAAATTTATAATCAATATTCAAACACAATCAAAATCAAACAAAGTTCATAATCACTTGTAAAAAAATTTTAAAAATTGTCAAATCAAAATCAAAAAAAGTTTATAATCACTTGCAAAAAAATTAAAATAAAATGTCATTGACCGTAGCAAGGTCCCTCAACGCTACTGTTTTACTAAAGCCTTGCAGCTTCACTTCCCCATGAGGACAGATGCCCATTTTATTACTATTTTACTAAATCCTCGCAAACTCACATATCCATTCCCCATATGCTTATTCAATGTAACTTAAGTGCCTTATTAAAGACCAGTTTGATTTTTTGGTGTCAATTTATGTTTGAAGTGCAGAGATAAGGTTGAATCTATATGGGTCCTCTGGTCTGTCCATTCTTGCAAGGTCACACCTGGGTTTAGTTCGATTCCGTAGGGCCTCTGGCATGTCTCTGCCTTGCAAGCTCAATTCTACATAGGGATGCGTGCTTATTAACCGCCTCGCCCAAAACCCTGGTTTGTCTTTCTGCGTGGATTTACATGAAGGCAGACTTTCTACTACTGGATCTTGCGAGTGCTAGCAGGCCTGGTTCGATCTGAAGCCAAAGGCACGCTGTTCAAAATAAATTCTCCCCTTTTATGCCCTTTGTTTTTTGGCAGGCAAAGGTTGTCTCTTGCCTGAAAAAGGAAGGGCTTAGCTGGGTTGTAAGAAAGCAAAAAAGAAACCATGCGTTCAGATACAACCAAAATTAGTTATCCAAGTGTCAGCTGGTACATCTAGGCAGCTGTGAGAATTCATAGACCATTCTTCCCTAGCCACCGGGGATAAAGAAATGCCCAAGAGAATTCTCTGGAGCATTATAGCAAAAAAATTATAAACCTGACGATTTAGTTAATTAGACGCCACGTAAAGACCCTTCTTTCCTATCCACTGGGTTTTTGAAAAAATAAGTTTTTCCTTCTTTGTAGAAAAAATATCCTACTCCCTAGCAGATAAGCACCACTATGTGATTAATTGCCACCATTTTAGGCTATGATCCAGATGTTGAATACAGAACAAAATTTTCTGAAATTAGTTGAGAAGATGATTTGATTTACCATTTATTGCCAAAGTATAAGGAAGCTTCATGTTGTTTCTTGACTTGATCAACTCTACGTTCTTCACGAAAGCAATGAATATGTGCACAAGCTCGCAGATTGAATCGTACCTCTTCCCATACCTGCATAAGATTGAAAGAAAAAACATTAAACTCTAACTGGATGCCATTTTAACTGATTGACAAGGCGGCCATGAATCTGATTTAGCCATCAAAACCATTTGAATCAATAACAGTAGGCAGAGACCTGAGGGAAAACTCCGCAAACTGTAGAGACTTGGGATTGGTTCCCAAGACTTTAAAGAGATTTGAATCCAGGTCCTGGATCTTATCAGTGACCATATCTGACAGGATTCATGTAATACATTAAGATAGAGCAGCACGAGAATATCATGACC
>LPNX011111024.1:234348-271148 GCA_001517045.1 Pseudotsuga menziesii
ATGGTGTGAAGAGCGAGAAAATCACAAAACTGTGTGCCTAGAGAATACCTTAGTTGATATTATACAGAAACATGCTCGCAGGATTTCTGCATAGTGAGAATGATCAACATGCTACAGTCTTTTGGTGCAAACTTGGAAAAATGCTCATCAGAGGGGCCCAAAATTTCCCCAAGTATATATATTCCTTATCTTTTATATTCCAAACAAGAAAGCACTGTTAGTAAAATCAGAAAATGGCATGCAGCCATCCACTCATGCCAAATTAGCCAAATAAGGGTTGAGATGCGAACATTGCTTTCTTGCATGCTCAGGAATCAACTTCTGAAGAAGCTCAGGAGTAGCTCCCTTAATTTCTGCGAGAAAGTTCTAGCATAATTTAATAAAAGAGAATACTATTTATGAGACAATCATAGGAAAACTAACATCAGGCAAAAAACAACAGCAACGTTATAGTCTTACCTTGTTGTTTGAAGTTGAAAAGCAGGGGTAGAGGGCGCCCATTGGGAAAGCGAGCATTGGGATCTCAAAGCTCATCAAAGAAAGGATGTACACAAGATTCAAGCTGCAGCAGAGTAATTGCATTGCCATGTCTCAATCAAAAAACATGGAAAAAGGAATCATGTGAAAGACTGGTATAAAAGAAAAACTTAAATCCATGTTATTCATTTAATTACTTACAGCAGTGCAACGAAGGTTTGGCGAGTACTGAAGAAGTCTAGAAACTAGATCTACAGCTTCTGGAGGTGTGCGCTTGTGAAAAATCTGAGAAAACAAGTCTGCTAATTTTTAAACTTACTGCGAAAGGAGAAGTTATCAAATAATAAATGAAAATGAAGATAAGTATATGAACCTTGTGCCAAGGGTGAGCCTTAATCTGTGGAAACCCAAACTCGTTATAATTTGGATTCATACATTTGACTTCCTCTTGTGTTGGAGTTCCAAGGATCTACAGCCATAAACACACGTAGACCAAAACATTATACAATATTATAAAACTCAATATTCTCCAATTTCCTGTCATGTAGCAAAGTCTAATATTAACCCACGATAGCAACATTTTCTTACCTTGACAATCTCCCCTAACTGATCTATTGCAGTCTCACCAGGAAATAACGGCTGGACAAAATTACAGATCATAACATGTAAGTATGGTGTCCTAGAGAAGACTACAAACTGAAAACTCAGTATTGCTACCTCCTCTGGAAAGAAAGCCTTTATTCTCAAATTGGAAACAATCCACTTACCTGACCAAGAAGCAGCTCAATCAATACACAACCCATGGACCAGATATCAATAGCAGAAGTATACTTAGTGGCACCAAATATAAGCTCAGGGGCTCTATAGTAATGGGAGGAGCAAATGTACGACATGTTTGGCTCACCTTTTACCTGATAAGAAGAGAATAAGCATATTAGTATAGCATCTATATACAGAGTAATGAAGTTCTACATTAAATAGAGACATCACAATTACCTCAAATCTTAGCATCCCAAGTTCTTTGAACAAAATTTAAGTTTCTAATAGTTACAAATTCCACGGCACATTAAACACTACCATCGAATAATCCAAAATAGTTCAGGAATCTACTAGTTATACTTCACAAACAACTCACCAGAGCTTTTGCACTTCCAAAATCACATAGCTTTAGCTGATGATTGTGAGGATTGACCTGTTTGATACAATATTTCGAAAATGTTAAAGTTTAAATCTTTGAAAATTTTATTGAGATACACAAACAAAGAAACTTAGATAAATAGAATAAGCTAATATAAGCTAATAGCAGATGCAGCAATGGCTGATGCCAACAAAGTACTCAGAACTATGGCTAGGATGCGAGCCATGGCAGCTGGAATTCTTGGAACCTTTGAATGCTTTAATGATAGTCATAAAGTAAACTTATGCAGTAGAGACAGAGTCACAGACAAACTCCATAAGATCAGTTCCAGAAAGATAGCAAATGGAACATAGGAAAAATAGTTCCAGTGCAAGATAACCATATGAAATGTAACCAAAATGCATTGGGAGTAATTTCAGAGCAGAAGATGCATATAGATCATGGATAAGTTGCATTACAAACAGTCACAGAGATATATAATTGCATTTAAATTGTTTCCAGCGCCAGATTTGCAGTGAGATATAAACTGAATGTATGGAAAATGATTGCAAAACAAGTTATGAATAAGAAATCTAGGAAAAACCCACATCTAAGGAGGATCTGAAAGCTAGGCCCTTTAAGCTAGTAAAGGCTTAAAAAAGGATTCAAAACAGTAAGAGCTCAGTAATTCTAAGATAATATTAATTTTCTTTCTGTCAGCTGTAGGATATATAATATTAACAAACTCTTACGCTGTAGGATCTGAAAGCTAGGCCCTTTAAGCTAGTAAAGGCTTAAAAAAGGATTCAAAACAGTAAGAGCTCAGTAATTCTAAGATAATATTAATTTTCTTTCTGTCAGCTGTAGGATATATAATATTAACAAACTCTTACGCTGTAGGATCTGAAAGCTAGGCCCTTTAAGCTAGTAAAGGCTTAAAAAAGGATTCAAAATAGAGGAGTCAGCTGCTTTGTTCCTGCTTTGTTCAAAATAGAGGAGTCAGAGGATTCAAAATATTAATTTTCTTTCTGTCAGCTGCTTTGTTCCTGCATGCTCCAAGAAAACATGAAGTTTAATTCCATAAGATCATCAGAATGCACAAAGCATGTTATAAGCAGCTTTGTCCAGGTTGCGTACAAAGAGCATGTTAATTCTCTCAAAACCTCAAACTGCCTATTCTCTCAAAGCCTCAAACTGTTATTTGTTGGACATCCATATTTTTGGTCAATTCTATTTTTGTAAATGGAGGTGAAGAGTCTCTTAATCTTTTACATTCCTTAAAACCCTTTATTTACAAGAGCATTTCATTATTCAAACATGTGACATGAGTTAATTGCCCGGTTTCCTTTCCAAAAAGAACCAGGCACGCTCCAAAACTGAGCAGGTCTTGAGTTCGATACCCATAAAACAAGCCCTAATTCAAAAGGCCCGAGAATGTTTCCACCATGGTGAAGCTCAAGGAAAAAGCGGCTTCGATTTAAACCCATTTTTCTAAAAATTGTGGTAAAATGCGAATGAAATGGTGAAATGGGTACCTGCTTTTCTTGCTCCGCTTGCCACTACATTCGATGTCATCCTCTTCTTCGTCCTCTTCTTCATCGTCGTGCTGTTCAGAAGACTGCTCTTCCTCTTTAACCTCATTTATATGCCCTCGTCGTCTTCTTTCTTGACCTCATTGTTCTCCAGTAACTGTTGTTGCTACGATAAATAAAGGTCTACTTGCTATCTCATGAAGGCCTTCTTGCTCGTCAAACACAATGCCGGCGAAAACAGTCACGGCACCAACAACCCATTTCCTAACTTGCAGGCGAAATGGGTAGTTCTGACAGGCTCAACAGGCACGGCAAAGCCCATGAACAATGAAACTTGCAGGACAGAGCAGGGCAGCGGAACCTTAAAACACGCGGAGGACCAGCGGATCGAGAAGACCACACGCGGAGGACCACAGGATCGCCAACAGGACACGTGGAGGAGCAGGATTGGGCGCATAGACGACGAAAGCTACAGTTGTCTTCCGAACTTCTTCGAAGAAAAACGCCTAACGACGTAAATATTTTTTAATTTACTAAAAAGTTTATTAAAATATAATTGTTATTATTAATTTCATAATTAACTATAAAAATTGGTTTTTTAATATTTTTATCAATTTTTTTTAAATATATATATATATATATATTTAAATTATAATTATTTAAATGTTTGAATTTAAATTATAAACTAAATTAAAATATTTAACTAAAACATAATTCAAGTTTTGGAAATATTAAACATATTTCTTTAATTATTTAATTTTTGTTTAAAAAAAATACAGTAAATAAAAAAAGGTATAATAATAATAATGAAAATAAGAACAATACACCTATTATTTCTTAATTGAATCTAAATTTTATTTAGACAAATAAATTTTGAAATTCAATATACATAATATTTTCCAATTGAGGGTAAAATTTATTTGAACATAATAATTATTATTAATTTTTACAATTTAACTATAAAAGGAGTTTTTATATTTTTATCGAACTTTTTGTAACATCCCCTAAGTTAGTTTAATTCTTTTACAATGGAGAATACAAAGGTGAATGTAAATGTGCAACTATCCCACGAGGAGCTCAAGGTTTCTTTTACAAAGGTGAATGTAAATGTGCAACTATCTCGTGAGAAGCTCAAGGTCAATAAAACATAGTAAGTAATGTTATTTAATCGACTAAGGGAAGTTGAACATGGCTAGAAAGCCAATGATATCAATAACAGATTCCATCTTGGTGTTAAACCTAAGTTAAACTAAGTTATAGTTCACTATAAATAATTATCTTAATTTAGGCATGGGATGTTGAGAAATTAACACTAGAGCACCCAAAGGAAAGAAGCTAAGGTTTCCTTGTTTTTACTATAATCATCTTGGGTATTAAGTGAGAGAGATATTCCTACTTAAAGATGATCTTAATAGTTAATTTTATACAAAAGTGGGGAATCTTTGAATAAATATATAACAAACAAAAACAAAAAGTAAGAAATATTGTTTTTTTAATGCTAAAAAAAAGTTTAACTTTATACAGATATTGTCTCTAAACATATTTGAAGAGAAAGTGCTAGAATAAAATATTAAATTCTTCTTTATATATATGTGTATAATGCTTCCACAAAATATCAAAGTAACTTAAATAAACGCACATGGATATATTCTAGAAAGTGTAATACTATTATTATTATATTTTACCTTATATTATGAATGTGTTATTCCATATATGAAGGTTATGTAACAAATAGAATGTTTTTAGGAAATAATAAAGAAGCGAAGATTATGAGGGGGAGATGGATCTTTTCAAGGGAGATTGTTACATATCTGCAATTATTGGCGGGGTCAAGAGGACATCTCGAATATCATGATTGTTTCATTTCTACCAGTTATGATAAACAAAGTAACAATTGCATTAACTTCAATAAATGCATTCCTCCTCTAAAATACACATTACATTTTGAAGTGAAAAGTAGGTAAGAATGGTCATAAATGCTCATTACAAAGTAGAGTAACACTTTAATATTAGGGAATTTGAAATCAAATACTCTACTTTTATGTAGACTTCAAAATCAAATCAAATAGACTTATAATTTTTAAGTAACTTTACCATGTATTATTTAGAAAGTTGTTAGTCTTTAGAACCCTATTGAGGATAATGTACATTTTCAATATGAATATACAAAATCAAATATACTTACATTTTTAAAGTAATTTTACTATGTAATATTTATAAAGCATTGTAATGTATCAAAAGTGTTGAATTTTAATGTTTATTTTTTTCGAAGTTAAAAAGACAACTTTATATTATAAAAAGAGTTAAAAAGACAACTTTATATTATAAAAAGTTGTGTCATACATAATTACAATTTTCCAAAAAGATTCCACCTTCAGCTAGCTATCCCAGCTAGACTAAAACATTCCAAGAAAACTAAAGACCCAAATGTCTTGAAAAAGAAGCTACTGGAAAAAAACACTAGCTACATACAAAAAGAGTAGTCAAAACTCATATATTACTCAGTGTTCTGAATGAGAAAAAAATCTATTACCAAGTAGCATAGATAACAACTTCATTTGCACATCACATAAATTACCATACACTGTGAAGTGTGAAACATGTTGAATTTTAACATTTATTTTCGTTTCTCTGACTTTTCAATATAAATATACAATGAGAAAAAAAATCTATTACCAAGTAACATAGATAACATCTTCATTTGCACATCACATAAATTACCATACACTGTGAAGTGTGAAACATGTTGAAATTTTATATTTATTTTTGTTTCTGTAACTTTTCAATATAAATATACAAGAACATTTATCTATTTATTTAGTTAGGTTTGGTTCATTTCTCTATGTTCTTACAAACTAAGAGAACATTGTCTATAAATATTATTGTAAATATAAATTTACAATATTTGTGACTTTAAGTATGATAATCATCTCTATTCAAACATTGTAAAAACACTTCTAGGTTGGTTTGTAGTTTAGTTAGAGATTGTTTTTCAACCGATGAGTGTTTTTTTAGATTGGTTTGTGCATTATGCACTTATTCTAGGATGAGATATTTCTCTTCAATTGAATTTATGTATATATTCAATTTTTCTTTGGCCTTTTATTGCACCTTTTGGGGCAATTGCTAGTTTACATATATATCTAAGAAGATGAAAATTATAAAAGAATAGTTGCAATGAAATTGCCTATCGTCATTCCATCTAACCATTTAACAAATGAGATCAACTACCTATTATTTGTATGATGAGGTTTATGTGGTGGGATTTAAGTAGTAGTCTAATTTATAATATTAGTGTATTGTAAATATAGAAAACATAGTAAATGGTCTTAGTGCATACCCAAAAGGCCAAGGCCAAGGCCGCCTAATTAACAGATACCTGGATTAAACAATTTTAACAACTAATATTTGCAATTCCAATAGCTCTTCTAAATTTTTTACTTGATTTTAAACAAAAATTATTAAAAAAATGTGACAAAAAAAATCCAAACCATAACATGTTTAGATTAGCGTGTCATCCATTATTAATGTATCCAAACAATTAGGTGACCTATTCATTCAAATAAAAATCCTTCAAAGTCTCAAACCTCACCAACCATGATCTTTTTGACCTCCACTTTCATTATACCATGCATTGACTTTTGACCTATTTCCATATTTATTAGTCTCACTAACCATTATACTTTCACCCCCACCATTTTGATCATCCGGTATCAAAATTCTAACCATTATACTTTCACCCCCACCATTTTTATCATCCGGTATCACCATAATGAATTTTGGCCTATTTCCATACTTAATGACCTTCCCAACCATGATATTTTAACCTCTCTTCATGCTAATTTAGTATTATCATACAAGATATTTTTACCCATTTGTAATTTCTCACCAATCCATCAACCCATCAACCGTAGTCTAAATATGACATAATTATTAGTCTTTTTGGTCTCACCATGCATGGAATTTTAGCCCATTTATAAGGCTTTACACATAAAGCATGCTCGCGTACCTCACAAATTTAACCTCTTAAAGAGAAAGGATGTAATCTCTTTATTCATTAAGAAGGGATTTCATTCCCATCCACAACCAAATCCTCGTCCAAACATCAAATTTGAATTCATAACAATATATTATCATTTACCATAATAATTTCCATCAATAGTCATCCAAAAAAATATCAAGTTACCAAATCAGTCCATTTCCATCAATGGTTGAAAAGAATTAATGAGTTACCAAATCAATATATTTCTCTCAATATCATTATCACATAACTCTCAATAATCATACACAACTATCCGATTAAGTACCATTATCGATTATTTAGGTGTCACTGAAAGTATTTAGTATGACTTTAATATCGTATGTAGATTCAATGCCATTCTAGTATCATCCATTTCCAAAGTAATTAAGTATCATTATCAACAATTAAGTTTCACTCTAATCATTGGTCTCAATAATTTACAATCCATAATCATGATCATCACCAATAAAAAAACATCAATATCAACAATCAAGCACACTCATCCTCATCAGAAAGCAATAATTGATAATCATCAATCCATAATGAATAAAACTATTAGCAACCATGATCAAGATTATCAATAACCACTCTTAATCAACGTTGACATCTACTACTAGTGATTCTCCATTCATTGCACCGAAAGTAGTGAGGTGCACCACAACTCGATATGGAGGAGATGTGTAGATGAACGTGACCAAAAAAAACTAAAATAAAGCTATTCGATACCATATTTCATCTTAATTATAAATTTACACAAAAGCTAAAAATATTGAAACCAATATAAATTTGTGTTAACCTAACAAAGAGAAAGATCAAATTTATTTTTTAATATAAAAGACTTACACTTTAAAAAATTTAATCTCTCTTAATACTTAATAAATCCATATTTAAAATAATATATACTTATCAAAATAAAAACTATCAACAAAATTAAAAAAATAGCTATATATATTAACCATTTCAACCATACACAACAAATTCCATTCTTTTATTTAAAATTAGCATAAAGGATAAGTCATGTATCTTTTTGAAAATGTGCACTAGAAAATCAACCTAACAAAAGCATAAAGATGATAACAGATTCCATTCTTTTATTTAAAATTAGCATAAAGGAGAAGTCATATATCTCTTTGAAAATGTGCACTAGAAAATCAACCTTACAAAAGCATAAGGATAGCTATCTAGGCCTTAGAAATCATTATTTAGTATGGAATGAGTCAACACTATACTCATGTGTGTCTTTTAGAAAATGTGCTTTATAAAATCAACTTTACAAAAGCATAGAGATAGCTAGTATTTTGAAACTAATGATCTGTCACTCTACGAAAAAAAAAGCATAAATGAAGCATAGTTTTTTTGTCTTTTGTTGTTTTGGTAAGTTAAAGAAACTATTTTATTGAAAAAGTAATAATGTTACAAAAATAATTACAGTTTAGAGATGCATTTATGTTCAAAGAGACTAGCAGGTAAAACCGTTTTAAAAAGAGTACCGGACCTTTCCTTCATGAGAGAAAACAGGTCCAAGGAAAGAAGACTAACTTTATACGAAAAGACATAATAGTTTCTGAAATAAAAACCGACAAACACGATTCTGGCAGTGATAAACCCACAGTCTTCTCGACAAAAACAAAAGAAGCCATTAACAAAACCTGGTTAAGGCTTGTAGAAAGGCTCCTCAATGATAGGGCAACCAAAGCCAAAGAAAACTGGCTCGCTTGGATCGTCCTTGGCATCTGACGCATCGTCACTGGAGGAGTCTGCCTCCTCGCTGCTAGAGGAATCATCATCAACAT
This sequence comes from Pseudotsuga menziesii, assembly GCA_001517045.1. NCBI lineage: Eukaryota > Viridiplantae > Streptophyta > Pinopsida > Pinales > Pinaceae > Pseudotsuga > Pseudotsuga menziesii. Next base: position 243,289 of record LPNX011111024.1, read on the forward strand.
CGCTACCTGCAATGGGTTGTTTAACTGCGAGAGGGGCAGTCTTTCTTGCCATTGCTAGGCTAGGAGTGCATTTACCAGCAGAGAGAGATTTTATGCGGCTCGGCAGGGGGGGAGGAGGAGGCTCGCAATCCATAGGGACTGCGGAGGATAAGGTGGAGGAGGATGGTGCAGAGGCTGAAGCAAGGGCGGTTATGGGGACGACGGGAGCAGGCAGTGGGGGTGGAGGTGCTGGAGGTGCAAGAGGTGCAGGAGGTGCAGGTGGTGCAGGAAGAGCAGGTGCTAGAGGCTGAGAGTGGAAGTAGAGGATGAGCCGAATGAGGAGGTTTTTATCATCCAATAATTCCTTTGTCGCTCCAGAGTGCGACCCGCTGCGTTGACTACACCTGAGAATTCATCTTCCCAGTCATTCACCATGAAGCGAACAGCTTCAGGGATCTCAACATCGAAGCCATCTCCACTAGCCTGAGCGTTGAGATGAATTTGGCGTTCAGACTGGGTGCCTTTCCCCAGACGACCACGATGAGGGGTACCTCGTTGTCTTCGCGGCATGGCTGGTTGACGAAGGGTGATGGTGAGTTCAGGGTCGGGAATGGAGTTACAGAGGGTCGAAGGGTCAAAGGAATGTTGAGGGCAGAGCTGCATGAGTGTAGAGAACAAATGGCCCAAATGACGAAGGAGTCAGGGCATTAAACTGTTGGCACGTCGACCCAAGCACCAGGGTGGTGCATTAAAATCTTCCTGCGTCGAGGTGACAACCGCGTCCCTTCGAACATCCCGAAGATGTCCACGTCCAACCATAGAGGGGGTGATGCAAAGGTGACATCAAGCGAATGACAAGATGGCCCCGTCATCAGCCCCTGTATCCTTGTTGACATTTCTATCACCTGGATCTGGGTAGGGAAGCATAGTTTATTAGGAGTTATGTAATTATTAATTATTTTATTAACTTATAAAATACGTGTCTAAAGTTTTTATAAAGGTACTTTAATTATATTATTATTTGTTTATAATATTACCTATAACAATTGAATATATAATTTATTTTTGAATTTATATTTAATGTTTAAATACTAAAATAATTATTTTAATTAGTGAATAAATATAATTTATATTTTAAATTTTTCATATATAGTTAATTTAATTACGTTCTTCTTTGAGGTCCGTTTTTCGCCACGCTGGCGAAAAACGGTCGTCCCTTGGAGTTTGGAGACTGTGGTTGGGTGTTCTTTGCTGTTGCAGGGTGTTCTTTCTCCGACGTCCTGTTTGCGCCCCATCTTGCCTGGGTTCCTTATTTCAGCTGCGAATTTCCCCCATGGCCGCCGCCTGACTCCTCTATAGTGCCTGTGGCTGGCCCTGCTCTGATTCATCTCTCCATTCTCCTCCTCATGTGCCTGTGGCTTTACGTTTACCTTTACAGCCTATGTTCTTCTTACAGCTGCAGATACATAAGAAGAAGAAGAGCTTTCTTTTGTAAATTCATTCTGGCTGTGTAGTAATGTCGATCTTCCGCTGTTATCTTGGCATGACCTCCTGGTGGCGGTGGCGGTGGCACTGGCCTTGATATCATGATGATCAGTATTAACAGAAGCATTGGTGTGTTCAAGATCAAGATCAAGATCGTCCTCCACTTCCAGCAAATGGTAGCGAATGAATTCCAGCATATTTAACGTTTTCATATTCATCGTCTCTCCTGCCGTAACTTCCTTTGTGGTCTCAGGCCAGTCACAGTCACAATAACCTTCACATGGATTCATTTCCATTTCAGGGGCAAGAGGAATCAGAAGCAGCGTTTCCAATTTCCATTTGTGGAAAGTGTAGCGGGGATTATAAAGCAATCTTTTCAATTTTCACAATTTCCATTTGTGGTAATTGCCGACCCTTCTTCACCGAGAATTTTCACTGGTAATGGGTTGTTTAACTCAAAATTTCCCATGACTTTATTTTTAATCCTTTCTTTTAGGATTTGGATAATATATTAGAGTTTATTATCTTTTATATAGGAGTGTGCTTTTCACTTTTACAATTTATTAAGACTATTGTACTTTGTAATCTCATTGTACTATAGTAAGTTGGTCCCTCGACACTATTACAAGTTTCATCATCCATTGCATCACTTAGAAAGTTGTCATGTCTTCCTCTACACTATGGTGGTTGTACAATTTTATTGTTGTTGTTCTACCTATGCACACAATGACGACAGAGAAAAAGGAAATGCAATGTGACTTGGACACTCCTTTTCTTTACCTTCTCAATGCTTTGGCCTCATTGCCCCCTCCCTCAGATGAGAAGTCGTTGCATTGCTCCTTGCCATCCTATGATCAGTTCCACATGACTATAAGGGAGATCAAGACTAATAAGCTTCCAATTGGTGAGATAATTGATTGACATTTTTGCTCCTTCATATCGTGTAGAATTTTTTCAAAAGATATGTCAGGTCAAAGATCACCCAACAATCAAACTAGCCTCCTAACTTTCTACTTTCTCGTCTTTTCAAGTTCCAAGTCGCCTTTGACACCTTATGTTTTTATTTTCTTGCTTGTATATTGTGTTCCAGGTTTTATTTTACTTTCTCGCTTGTAACTTGTGTTCCAGGTCTTGTTCTATTTGTCATGGATTTTTTATTTGAGAATACATTTATTCTCTAGCCATTTGAAATTCACTTGCATGCAATTTTTTTATTTGGGTGTATCATGTGGGTCATTAACCAAGTATCGAGACAGAGAGATAGATGAGTTTGGTGATTATTTATATTACTATCCAATTTTCCATCAACATTTCCAATAGAATTTGAGAATCGTGAAAAATCCAAGATTTTAATGAACCTAATCTAGCTTCCCTCAACTCAGCTACCTGGTTTAACCATTTTAATATCTAGGTAGATTCTAGATCATGAATTTGGCAATTGTGGGAGCATAATCAAACTTGTCCTCCACTAACGCCTTGTTATTGAGTTTCCTCACTTTTAAAACAATTTATACTGTCTATAGTTTAGTATTTGTTGCATATCTACCATAAATAATGTTGTAGTAGGAATGGATTGGAATTGAACTTCATTAGGTTAGGAAATGTGGACAAGTTAATTGTTTTCTCTTGCCATTTCATAAACGGGGGATATTGGATTATCTAGAGTATGAATAGGTTTTATGGGGTTCCACTAGGGTTTATAATATTGATATTTAACATAGGCGCTCATTATCCTTTCATTTTGAGGTGATTTTGATAGTTCATATGCTCCATATGGTATACAACTATTGGTTATCCTTTGTATGCTTTATATTTGTTAGGGATTCATTAGACATGTATCTTACAATAAGAAGCTAAGAGAGGGTCACAAACTTGACCCACATCTAAAAGAGAAATTTTCCAGTGGTCGACTAATGGTTGTAATTGCTTCATGCCTTGGAAAATGTGGATGTGTTGATGGGGATGTTTGTTCACTTATATTAAGTGTTAGACCATTTAGACAAGGAATTTCACATGTTTTATTGGTACTAAAAATGGGTTGGTCTAATATTTACCATGTAGATTCTTGAGGATGCAAATCTTGATTTCTACATGAAAAAGGTTCAGAAAGGGAGCTATTCTTGCTTAAGTGGGAAATTTTGGTTTCTTGAACATTTTAACGATGTTAATGAACCTATCTTTCAAATGATTGGCATTGGCCCCAATTAACTTCAAAATAACATTATAGTTAGGAAGGATGATACTTTTTTTTGTAACTGATGAAAGTTCTATTTTCTTTTGTTAGTCCTTAACTCCTTGGAGTATAACAATTACAAATTTCTTAAATGATTTTTTTATTTTATTTTTATTCTATCTTAAAATGGAATTTCATGCTTAAGAACCATTTTTTGTTATGCCTCAACATATTTGTGCAAGTTAAGTTACTGTTTTTAGGGAATTTATGGAAAATGGTTTGCATTTAAGACTTTAAAAAAATGAATATCTTTTTTATAAATGATCAAAGCTAATTTACATTAGTATGTTTGACTATTTTCACAAGTGAAACTTTTTTATAGGATTCTAGGTACAAAAGAGCTCTATATGAAATATGAAGTTTTGAATTAAATCAACCTATTCTTACTAACAACTAATTGATAATTTTACTTCAAAAACTCTAAAATTTAAGATTGCTTCTCAAAACTACTATACATTTGTATATATTTAATCAATTTAGTGCCTTCTTTGTTTTGATTTGCTAGAGGTGAACATTGTTTTTTTCAAATTGCTCTTAGATGGACTCTATTTTCTCCCAAAACTTTATGAATGATGCTTTTTATGATCTACACCTCTTTAATCCATGTTTGTTTTGTTTCTTGAAGATTAGTTTCATTATTTAGTATCACGAATAACCCTAGATCCTTTCGACATTTTGTTGCGTCTTTTGGGGCAATTGCTAGTTTTATTTTATTTTAAGTAATGATATGTTTTTTACTTGTTCAAGGAAAATTGGAGTCGAGTACGCACCGAAATTTGCGATAATTTGCATGGTGGATCCCAAAAAGCATCGATAATTGAATTTACATGGATACGTGTTTGTAAACGTATAGAAGATGAAAATATAGTTTTATGAGGCCATGGTATCCCATGCATATTTATAGTTGACCTAGAAGACGTTATTGGTCAAACCAATTTGTTTTATTGAAGCATATAATTTAATTGAAGGTGGTTTTAGTGATGATTACAAGAATAAAAGTTTGCGCTTCTAAGAATTGATTTATTTTAGTACTTATACATTTATGGTTAAAATGGGTTTTAGATTGGTGTTAAAATAAAGGTTTTGATTTGGTGTTATAATACAAAGTTATATTTAACAAGAATATAAATTTATTTTAGTCTTAATCTTTTAAATACCAGATGAAAAAAAAGAAACAAAGACATGATGCTTAAAGTACTTGGGCTAAGATTAATCTAGGTTGTTTTTTTGTTATATACATATTTTTTTGTATTTTGTTTTTATTTTTATTTTTTTTAATGAATTTGTCATTTTTCAATTGTTCAAAATAATGTAGGGAATATTGGTTATTTTATTATTATTTATTTTGTCTTAATTTTTTATTTATGAATTTTTCATTTTTCAACTGCTCAAGATAATGTGAGGGAATATTGGTTATTTTAACTTGAAATTTAGTAAGAATTATTTTGGATTGATAGAATTGTATTATTTTCGATTCATGGAATTGTATATATCAAATGTTAATAACACAATTCAATGGGAGCAATGGTATTTGGGTCATATGACCTTTTTTCCCCAGAATCAGGCCTATTTTATTTTGCAAAATCTGAATGTAATTGTGTTTTGATTGCAATTTTGACAATAGAAATGAATTCAGCACACTCAAAAACCTCTAGGGCACCCAAAATTTCCAAACTTGACAACTGTAACCTATATTTTATAGTCTTTGAGGCCCATGGTAATGACCCATTGTATTGCATGATAAACCTTCCTTGTCATTATGTGTGTGCTTGGTCTAATCATTATGTAATCAAATTCATAAAATTTTTATCCTTCTTTTTTCTTTTTATCTTCATTTTTATGCCACGAACCTTAATTTTTTTTTTTTCATTCTAGTTTAATAGCATTACATTATATTACACATCTCATCCATATTAAGTTGATCAACCATGCTGATTTGACATAGCCATAAGCACCTACGCAATGACCCCACAATGTATAAAAATTACACAATTTTGAGCTATTCTGTTACGGAGAGAAACTTCCTATGGCTTGGGGTGTACCACAACAGACAACTTTGACACTAGAACTCAATCTTTCCCAATATGCAAGAGAAACCAAAAATTTAACACTAAGGGATACCGAATCATACCTTGTTCCGGACGGTTGAAGTAGATCCCCGTTGAGCTTTCCAATTCACACTTGCATTAGCAATTCACTCTCAACAACAGCAAACAAGACAAGCATGCTCTATAATAATGTGTTAGACCTACTATACCATATATATTCAACAATGCATAAGCAATTAAATACATCCATGGATTCAATATTCATATTCAAATGCACATAATTGAACAGGAAAAGATATTTCTATTAATAAAATCAGAGATTACAATAGTGACAACCTCTGTCGGCACGTCTACGAACCGAAGAAACCGAGTCCTCCACCTCGGCCTCCACCACCTCAATCCTCCATCTCTCGATAGCAGGCTCACAAGCAAAGGAAAGCTTGGGAAGAACACAAAGTGCTCCAAAGGGGCAAAGGGATGTAGACTCAATTATATGCAAACTGTGGCAACAATGGACTATAGTTTCTTTTCTCTTCAATTCCTCCTCTTCGATGTATCCAAGGGGTTCCTTATATAGCACTCCAAAAGGGTAATGGAGGGTCAAATCCGAGCGATCTCAAGGCATATGGAAGGCCAAGAGTCAGGATCTTCGGACTCCTATGAGGAAAAATCCAAAAATATTTGGACTTATGCACACATCCCGATGTACACGGGTTTGAGGTCAAAAGTCACGTGTACACGCGAGTATGGGTTTAAAAGTTGTGTATAGAAATAAACAGGTGTTTTTTAGGGATGAACTTGGAACATCAAAGCATAATATAAGTCCACGGGGTATAAAGAGTCTACAGAGGGACAGGGAAGGCCATAAATATGTGATCAACCATGTCTGGTAAAATCAACTATAACAGATGCCCCCTAATGTGTGAGGTCAGAGGGGTAACATGATGGCCGAAATACATTAAAAAATCCATCCCTGAAGTGGAGTAATGAAGACCCAGGTAGAAGAATTAGCCACTCATCAGTATAATACAATAATCAGTCTCTGCATATGACTGCAAATGCATATAGTCGTCCCGGATACATCAGAGTACAATGGCCATGAATAGGCATGATATACAAAATGTGACATGTGTGGTCATCACCATGTACAATATACAATAGATCAGAATCTCCAACGTGGATGAAGTTTCTCTCCATAACAATTGTTTTCAATGATATTTAACTTTGCATATTTTATTTTGCAATGGTTTCTCTAGATATAACTCACGTGCAACATTAATGCCACTTTTCATGTTTCAATCACTTGATATAACAAATTGTATAATCAATAAAATGATGTTAATACAACAAACTATAATGAGCTCCATTGTGAAATAGGGCACTCGACAATTCCTAAAACACCATGGGATGAAAGAATTTGTCATCTTTGTGACATTGAGAGGGTTGAAGATGAAAATCACTTTCTCATAGAATGGCCTACAAATACCCACATTAGAAAGCAATTTCAAATGCTTGCTACAATATTAACCTTCCTAACCTTTTAACTCATCACAACTATGATGATTGAGGAATGCTTATCTTGGATTTTTTTTAGCATAGAAATAAAATTCTGAAAAAATCAAGTGACTACTTACCTTTTAAGGTGGATGATAAACCAAATTAGTCTTAGTGGATATTAATAACAATCGTCGTCGTTATCGTCATCATCATCACCATCATCAATGTCGTTATTATCATTATCATCATCATTAATAATTAAAGTTTAACAAAATTCAAATAATATTTATCTTCAATGAAAAGCATAACATGAAATTAATATATCTACTTCAATGTTCAATTAACCCATGCTCAGTTTGTCATAACTAACATGAATCGATTTTCCATGCAAGTTATAAATGTTTCACGAAGATCAAATTACACATTAATTATAGTGATAACTTACTTTACCACCTTAGATTGTACATGATTACATTGGATTGTACGGTTGCAATAATTTACATGATTACATTGGATTGTACGGTTGCAATAATTTACATGACTACCTTGGATTGTAAGGTTGCAATAGTTTACATGACTAAATGTCATGATTTGGGTGTGAGGCCATGTAGGACTTGAGTTGAATGCACCGCATTGTACTTAGTGTTCATTATCTACATATTTCTAATATAGAACCTAAGGGGGTTAAGTCTTGGCTAGATAATGATAGACATCTTGGACAAAGACTTAGATGTAAAAAACAAAAGCAACTTGGACAAAGGTTGTGACAAGATGGATAGCTTGAACAAATGATAAAACATAATGCACATCTTGTCAAGATGTGACATACAAGTTAGACAAATTTTGGGACATCATGGATAGCTTATACAAAGGCTAAACCATGATGGACATTGGAAATCTTGGACAAAGGATAAAACATGAAAGACAACTTAGATAAAGGATGAGACTTAACAAAAAAAATGGACAAAGGTTAGAACATGATGGACATAATCAACAAAGGCTAGGGTATGATTGACAACTTTGAAAATCCCAAGACATGATGGACATTTAGAATAAAATGTCCCCAAGACATGATAGACATTTAGAATTAAGGTTGACATTTTGGACAAAATATTGGGTTGTTTTCATCTTTATGTTACTCGAATATGACTAGCAGGAGTACATAGGTATATTATTTCATGAAAAGGTAAGAGGAAAAGGGGTCCATTAGGAAAGATATCATGTCCATGTGTTAACTTAGGAACTCCCCATGACTTAGTCATAAATTTCCAAAACAAATCTATAGTCAACCATGAAGAGGACACATATACCTCATGGAAGGTTAAGATATACGGGGCATGGTTTTATTGTCACCAAGGTTTTTCTCTCCATTACCCCCACACCATTTGAGAACCCTCCCATGTTTGTATTTTCCCGAGTTTGCACTGTGAACCCATGAGCTTGAGAATGAGTGTGAGCCTACAATGGACCAAAAGGTTCTATTACTAGTGTGAGACATGATTGTCTAGTTTGTAGAGAGAATTTAGCATTGCAACTAGTAGTTAGGTTAGGGGAATATAGGAACCCATTAAACTTATGTATGTGTTGAGAATTGCCTAAATCTAAGATAAGAATACCATTGAGGTGTTCTAAAGGTAATTTAGTGCCTTGAATCTTCTTGCTTACATTGTTACTCATATTGGGATAGATTTCTTGAGTGAGTGAATGCATGAAAAGAAAATCCTTAGCCTTGCGTTACAGATGTTGAACAAAAGAGATTCATTAGATGATGAAGTGTTGTTTGAGGTGCCTCTAGATATCTACATTGAGGAAATTCATGTTGTGTGTATATATTTGTCAAAATCATGAACATTAGAGGTGGCTTGAGTTGAGCCTATATCTAATCCATTAACGTTTTACCCTCACATCTCATCCTAAGGATGTCATCAACAATGGGTTCCTATAGTTAGGTGGTGAATTACACTAACACAATGGATTTAATGGATAGAATTATATTCTAGATAAGTATCCATGTCTATTTTATAGCAGTGTACTTAATTTCTTGAACTTTATTTTTAAGATGAATAATGTCCATGATATGGTTGATGAGTATTCATGGAAATGAATGTAGACATGAGTTGTGAGGAAACCCGTGGTTTAATGGTGTAGAATAATGTGCACATTATATTGTTGATTCAATTGATATTATGCATTTTAAGGGACATTAAGAATATGGATAAATGGATGAATATATATTCTTAAAATTAATATGTGTTGATGCATTTAGCATTTTATTTTGGTGTTGTTAGGTGCCTATATCTGTTACCAACTGGAACCTTGACAATTGAAATGTATTTGACATGAGATGAAGTGGGTACTATACGACCATTGAAATAAGATGAAGTGTACTATACTACCATTTGATAAGTGCATTACAAATATGCATGCAACATTCATTGTATAGTGGTTGTTCATCATATACAAATCTAAGGAATACTATCAAAGAGATCTCATCATCATATTTGTTTTCTTTCAATGTTTTAGTTTTTAAGTGGTTTAAAGGCTCACGTTGATAGATCTATTTGCTCTAATAATATTTGTGTGAACCTTCTCTAGATATTAAAAAGTATAGGGAGAGCTCAATGTTGGATATGTGTTGTATTCTTTGCAAGTAGACTTAATCACATCATAGTTGTGGTTTATGAGATAGCCCTTGGATAAAGGGGGTCAGAAGGGGGGCCACCTGCCAACTATTGGGGTACGGGGAAGATAGTAACCCCCCCATTCAAAGGTTTGGGGGAAAAGCCCTTGAGCAAACAAATTAAAAATATGGGAAGTATTATTTCAGCCAATGGTTTTGGAAAAGGGTAAACTAATTCTCATTAAGGAATTTGGCTTGTAATCTAATTAATTAATGGATTAGGTTTTGGATGTTGTGGAACACCTAAATATTGAATTATAAATGGTGAGGTCAATATAATCAGATAGAGAGAGAAACAACAGTTATTTAGGTTGGTTTCCCTAGTTAGGGGTTTCTATGGTAAACCTTTGTGTGCTACGTGTGTGTGCCATTGTTATTTCTCATGTTTTAGATTCTATTATTATTGTTTTTCTTAAACAAGTTGACCAAACTCTTCAAGTGGTATCAAAGCAAGTTTATTGGATTTAAGGGGGTTCCTTTGTTTCTAGGTTTTAGCTCATTATGTGAAGAGAAAGGGTATATTGGTTCTACAATAAACATATGCTTGAGTGGGATCTTTGTGCAACTAATCTTGTGTGAAGAAAATGGCGAGTAAATCAAGAATATAAATAGAGATTTCAACAACAAGAGATCCAAATTAAGGAAGATAAACATGCAATATCTTCTTGAATATAGAGAACAACAGGTTGTCATGGATCAAGGTAAAAAACATATTGGTATGTTGAAAGAAAAATGGGAAAACCATGAAAGCTAAAATGAGAATCATGATTCGATTATGCCCCTACAATTTGGCGTTGTTGAATGTCTATGGAGAAGACAATGCAAAGAAGTTGTGGCATAAGTTGAGGAATGTAGATCAATCAAAGTCCCTAGTAAACAAGTTATTTTTTTGAATTAATCTATATCATGATAGGATGTAGGATGATGACTCCATGATGGAGCATCTAAATTCCTTTAATATTCTGGTAAGTCAACTTGTCTTTATTGATATTAAGATGGAGGAATAAGGTAAGTGAATTACCTTGTTATCTTCTTTGCCACACTTTTGGGATAATCTAGTTTTAGCACTTGGTAGCACTACTTAAAGTACAATAAAGGGTGAATATGTAGTTACATCCTTTTTATGGAAGGAAATGAAGAGAATATCTATGGAGGTGTTGGTTGTGGTGCCTGATCTTCCAGATCCAAAGATATTATTCAGTCATGTTTGTACCCCAGGTGTACTGTACACTTGTTCTCCCTGCTCCGCCCCCGAGAAATTTTTTTGGGATGTTTGTTGGCCAACAGTTTTGCGGACCCATGGTATTGGGTTAATCGTAGCATTTTCCCATGGTATTTTTCCCCTATAAAAGAAAGCATTGTAACACGACTGTGTATTTGTATTATAACACTATAAACAATCTTCGTGATTGTGTAAGAGAGGCTATGAGAGCATGAAGAGGAAGTGTAGCGGTTTTGCTGCAGGTTGTATCCTTTCATCTTTCTGGACTGTAATAAAAGGATTGGAAATTTCTTTGTGGACGTAGCCCATCGTTTGGGTGAACCACGTTATATCTGTGTCTCTCTGGAATGTGTTTAATGTGTTTTGCATCTTGTTTAATGATTTAACTATATATTTGTTATTGCTTTGCGGTCCTGTTTTCTAACATGAGGGTATGCCCAAGGAGGTTTCATCTATAAGAGGTCATTCCCAAGTGAGAGAAAATAAGCTTCACAAGTGAGATATAAATCTAGAGGTAGATCAAAATCCCAAGACAATTTATACCAAAATGATGGAAATGTGGTAAAGTTGAGCATTACTAGAAAGATTGTAGATGTTGGTGTTGGTAATTTCCAACACATTTAGTTGTTGGAGTTTCAATGTAGCCAACTAGACTTACATAGGAACTCTCATTTGCCTAGTTGTTCTATGTTGGAGCAAGGATTCTCCATTGATATAAATGGAAGCATTCTCTTGCAAATCATTCATCGGAGGATAATAAAACTTCCTTTTGGCGTTGGTATTTTCCAACAGAGTCAACTATAAGAGTTCCAATGTAACAAGCTAACTTTGTTTGTAAGCTCACTTAGCAATTCTCAGCTATTAGAGTTCCAATGTTGCCAACTAACTTTGTTTGTAAGTTCATGTAGGAATTCTCATATGCCCAGTTGTTCTTAGCTAACACTAAGCCTCCTAATCCTATAAATCCAGGATTTTTTTATGTAAATTTCTCAATTCATATTAATAGAACTTCTTTTGTTCTAATGATTCTCATTCATGATCCAAGGTAGAGTTGGTTCTGACATAGTATCGAAGCGGAATTGGGGTTAACTCTCTCACCGGAGATCCAAGGAATTCCCCCCTTGCTTGTCTTTTGAGTAGATCTATCCTGGCGTTTCCTAAGCCCACAATTTTTGAATCTCGATCAAAGATTGCGAGAAATTATTTTGAGCTCCGTGTGTTGGAGTACTGGTACAACCGCATGGTATAACCGATTCACCTCTTGGAATATAAAAATATGTGGACTAACTGCCACCCCTGATGATAGGGCCCTATGTTGGGTTTCAAATGTTCATCAACATCCGCAGGTTTTGGTATAACCACAAACCTTACACCCTGTGCAAGAAAATCCACTACCAATTCGATCTGTTATATTCTTGGGTTTATTGGCAGGCAGCGTTTGAGTTTGTCAGGGATATGACCCTCCCTACAGTCCATCTGTAAGAATCTGCCAGCAGTTGTTGAAGACGATAGTTTAGGACCAGATCGCTTTGCCAACATTGTATCGTGTATCCATTGATCATGGATCTACCGGGTTTATCTAGCCTGCTATTTTATGACTGGTGAATTTTACCACTGCGTCATGACTCACCAATCCTTTTAGTTGCATGATGGGAGGCGTCGATTGGCAGCTTGCTCTTGTTGGGTTCAAAAATTCAGTCGGTTGGCACTCAACACGAGATCGAGGGTGTTTTATTCACTGTGATTTAGTTTTCGTTTTGATCTGAGCGTTTCCTTGTGCAACTGGAGTTGGATATGCTTATTAGTATGTGCATGGCCACACGGAGAGATTTCTTCATTTTCCTCTTTTGTTGATAACTTGAAGATCACCGAGGGTTTCTGCAGTTTCAGCAGCAACGCATTTCATTAAGATGGGCTCGGCCACTTGTGGCCAGTTTTTAATTTGATCATGGCACAGTCCATTGCTCAGCCGCATATTTTTATGCCCCAATCTTCTCGCTGATTTCACGCGTAGTTTGGATCTCGTAGCCATTTTATTTTGTCATTTCCGTTGTTCAACATCAATTGAGGTTCCTCTAGTTTCTTCAACCCTAGCTGAGGAACTCGGCGCATTGTGAGAAAACTGGTAGAGTCTCCAATTCTAAAAAGTCAAATGGTGGTTTATGGATACCTGTGTGTGGCGATTTTACATTACCGACCTATCTTTTCTATTTGCTTGAAATTTGTTTGGGGTTTTAAGCCAATAAGTAAGGAGGTCTTTGTTGGATTGTTTTTGGAGGACGAATTGTGATCCCCCTAATCTCTGTTGCTTACAGTCACATTGTTGTCTACGGTCATTTATTTCCTCGCGTGTACTGTGCTTGTGATCTTCCTTCTAACTGGAAGATGGGATATTACCCGGTTTCAGGAGCTGGATAAGGAAGCTCATATGAATGAAGAGATCTCAAGATGGAAGCTTGTTGTGGGTGTTTTTTTCTGGTCCCCTGTTCACTTAGAGATTCTCTGTATTATGGTGGGTGATGGTGTGCAGATCTTGGGTATGGTGGTAGTGACTATTTTGTTTGTTCCTTTTTGCTTTTATGTTTCTAGCATTTTGAGGAACTCTCATCACTTACATGCTTTTGGATCTTATGGCCAATTCGAATCTTGGTTTGTTTGGACGGGCTTGAAGATTTGCATGGGCGACTCTTTGACCAGATTGTACCAACTCTTGTGTTTGATTTGCAGATTTAGTTCTCTTACCACATATCAAATTCTTAATCTTTGGCACATGGCTTGGTGTTTGAATGAAGAGATCCTGGGTCAAATTTATCGTGGCTATTTGTTGATCAATAAACTCCCATTTTGAATGTAAAAGAGTTTGTCTTTTTGAGCTTTTGACATATTTTAGTTTTGCCAATTTGATGTAATAAGGATATTGGTGTTCTTTCTGCCATAATTTTTCTTTGAAGCTTCTTTTTCTATTTTGTTTGAGGCATTACAAAGGTCATTTTGCTCTTTTTGTGGTCACACCACATTGTTTTGGTTTTTTGAGATATATGTTTTTTTTCATGAACTTATGATATGATTCCTCTATTGTAAATGAGTATCTAAAATGGCTTGGTTTGGCAGAACCCATATCGAGGATTGTTGTACATGATGGCTTTTTATGGTACCTTTCGTTCTGCAACTTTGAGTAGTGGATTCTGGGTCACTCATGTGGATAGTATTTGGAGTGTAACTAGACATTTGTCTCCTTGTACTGCCTTGTTTCATAATGTCTTGGAGCTCGCCACTTTGGAGTGTTTCTCGCATGGTTGTTGGACATCATCGTCATCTTCAACTAGCACCTCCATACTTTTTCCATCATCTGTGACATGCATTGTTGTCATCTTTTCCACTTAGCTCAACATTGTGGTGGGGGGGGGGGCGGAGGGGGTGTGCAAATGTTTCTTGGTGATTTTTTATTAACTGTGTTCGATCGAAATCGAGCATCTTTAGAGTGAGCCTTGTACACAATACTGGTTCCTAGTTTGACTCGGCGGTTGCAGTGATTAGTTACCCATGCAATCCGCTGAGATGGATTGCTTCTTGGATTCCTACATGTACTTTAATGGTGTTGCAACTTGGAGTTTCCAATCCCTCAAGGTTTATACCATACTTCCTATTTGGATATTTTAGTGTCCACAAGCCTCATTGTTTGTTTGATGGTTGATGGTGTCCACTTCTATTCGAAGCCTTGTTTAGTTCTTGGCTAGCGCTTATTTCTTTGGAGGATTCATGTGGTGGTTGTTAGTGTTTTCCATTTTTGTGCCTCTGCAACCTATTCCCTTTTTGAAAATTAGACCATGTTCATTGAGGGTTTTTGCCTCAAGTATTCTTTAGAGTATTGGCAGGTCTCATGATCTTTCCATTCACTACATCATTGTGAGATCTTCATCACTTTCAACTCCAATTCCTTTTTCGACAGTGGTGTTTTTCTCTCTTTCGGGGAGGATTTTNGTATTGGCAGGGCTCATGATCTTTCCATTCACTACATCATTGTGAGATCTTCATCACTTTCAACTCCAATTCCTTTTTCGACAGTGGTGTTTTTCTCTCTTTCGGGGAGGATTTTTTCTTATGAGGTTTTCTCCTTTTCCCTGGTTATGAGAGTTTGTGCATGGGTACCTTAACATGCCTCATCACTAGGACCCATATTTGTTTATTTTGGTTCCTCCTTATGTTTTGCTTATGGGGAGGTGTTGGTGTTGGTATTTCCAACACAATCAGCTATTAGAGTTTCAATGTAGCACATTGACTTTAGTTGTAAGTTCAAGTATGAACTCTCATCTACTGAGTTGTTCTTAGCTAATACCGAGCTTACTCAATCCTATAAGTTGATTCTTTCTTATGTAAATTTATCAATTCATATAAATAGAACTCCTTTTGTTGTAATGATTCTCATTCATGATCTAGGGTAGAACCTGGATCTTCACAGTAGATCGAAGAATGTTGATAAAGGTAGGGGATCTAATGATGCCCCTTCCATAGAAATGAAAACCTTCATTAAAGATAAAACTAATGTTTACTTGGCATCTAATATAGGTACACATGAAGATCAAGCTATATGGTTGATCAACTTAGGTGTGTCCTTTCATATGACTACTCATAGGAGTTGTTTTGTGATTATGAAAAAGTACAATGGAGATGGTGTCTATTGCGTCCCCTCCCACCCCAGAGGAGAGAACGTGACCCAACTCTTTTACCTGAGTTACCCATCTCTGCTTCTGCATTCGTATGATGATTTTCAATCCCTATTTTTTTTCTTTAAAGATCTACACAAGCAAGAATTGCTCCTGCTAACCTTTTGATCCAGACAATCTAAAACATTTATCTTCCCCAACCATTGAGAGATCAAACGATTGAGAAGAATCACAGCAGAAATCAATGGTCATAGTCTATTCCACATCCGGAATCAGATCAACGACTGAGAATCATCACGCTGAAAATCAATGGTGTGGAGAGCTTTGCTTACGGAATCAGAAACATATCAAAATTTCACTCTCGCACCCCACATTCCGCATTCCGCATCTCGCATCCTGCATGTAGAATGGTCGTTGCGGAGATCAAAGTTGCGGAAATCAAAATTTACCATAAGTCATTTCCGCATCCCGCATCCCGCAAGTTGCAGAAAGCATATTTTGCCAAACGACATTTCCACATCTCATAAGCTGTAGAAAGGGAATTGCGGAAAATAGATTTCACCAAACTGCATTTACGCATCTCACAAGTTGTGGAAAGGGAATTGCGGAAGGGAAAAATCTACAGAAATTCGATCTGCTCATGAAAATTTCTAAGTATAAAACTGATTTCCAACATCCAGGCCATCACCAATCCGGCCGATCTAACTTCATGAAAAATTAGAAAATTCATTGAAGTAATTACACACATAGATACATCATTCATGAAATACACAGCTGAAACAAAACACATTTCATTCAAGCATTCATCATTTCATATAAATTTATAAATAAGTACAGTTGTAGAGATTGAAACCCAAGAGATACATATCTTTATCAGAAGCTTGTCCCACAACCAGCTATGTCGCTGTAACGTTCCACCCAACCAGAGGCCAGTGTGCTCATCAATCTCTTAGCAACACTGCCACCCCCGAGCTGGGCATGATTTCTCCAAGGAATAAGGAACACTAGCAGACTTCCCCATAATCAAGGATACAATAAAACTCAGCCAAGCCAACACAGTTGGGTTTATCAGACTTACACAGGTAGTGATTTACACATATCCAAAGTTTATACAAGTCATAGCCAAGCCAACATATGGGTTTATCAGGCTACCAACCAAGCCATCCTTCAAGTTGGGTTTATCAGGATTTCACAGACAATGGTTTACACATAGCCAAAATTTACATGAGACACAGCCAAGCCAACAGAGTTGGGTTTATCAGGCTGCCAAGGAGGTGGAGAGATTAACTGATAAGCTAGTGAGCTCAATACCAGAGCTATGGACACTTCCAATAGATCTAGCATGACTTCTAAAAATTTACACACCCAACACACAAAAGCATCCCCTTCTCTACTACACAGTCCCTCAGGCCATGCCTTCCCTTCCAGTGTTATTTAGGGTATGCAAAGAATAAAACTAACCCTCTAGATTGGTCTGTGAGGTTCCTTCACACACTAGGTTTATCAAGCAAGTCCAGATTCCATTTCCATTCCCCAAATCCGTTCAGATATCAAATTAGGATGTACACACAACGATCTTAGTTCCGGGATTAACAAAACGTAACAGAAGCCAAGGAATACACACACACACACACAACAATTACAAATTTCTGAGCATTGTCCGAGCCAGACTAACTACTGCAATTGCCAGAAATGAAATCGTTTGTTGGTCATTCAATTCAAAAACACAAATCTGATTCTGGGCATTCACATTCCGGAAATGACTAACATACAGGAAAATCGTAAAAATGAAAACAATTCACAGAACAGGGAAATTCCTAAAGGATCAAGACTTAGAGCAGTTTTGCTTGTTGTGGGAATCCCAAAATGTCTTGCCAAAACGTTCCACACAGTACAAATCATGAGGGGAAGGTGAAACACGACTACATGAGGGAAAGACATGCGTTTTTGATGTTTTCTTGCCCAAGAAAATTTAAAAAATGTTTTTCAGAAATGGGTGCTCTGCCCATTTCGAATTTCTGCCTCCTCTTTCCATCCCCCCACTTATCCTTAGGAAAAATCATGCCCCCATCTCATTTTGTTGCATTGACATAGCTGGCTGTAAGATTTTAATTAAAAATTTGAAATTTAACATGATGTCCAAACTTATAATGTTCAGCTAGCATAAAAACACCATCGGCCTAAATCTTAATCGCCAAAACAAAAAACTAAATCGATTTTGGGGATTTTTCCTTGAGATCCACACCATGATTATTTACATCATATTATTTAAATGCAAACGGGGTCAAAACCAGGATGTTACATTCCCCTCCCCCTTCAACAACACTGTCTTCAGTGCTTTACAACTTTGAACAAAAATGATTTGCTGGTACTAGCCTCAACAATCCGCAGAATTGAACAAAAATGGGTGTGCCAGTTGCATGGCATCCTCCAACTCCCATGTAGCTTCTTCAAGACCGTAGTGCTCCCATTGCACATTTACCTGTCCTTTTGCTTAGTTTTGGAGCATTGTGACCTTCCTGGCGAGGATGCGCATATGATCGATTTGGAACTCTCCCTCTGGTTCCACCTGCATCGCATCCCAATTTATTACATGGTTATGATCATGTACATATTTCTTAAGCAAGGAAACATGAAAGACATTATGAGCCCTAGTGCTAGCAGGAAATGCAATTCTATATGCAAATGGTCCTATTCTTTCAAGCACTTCAAATGGCCCACAGTATCTAGGAGACAACTTGGCACAACTTCCAAGATTCAAGGAACTTTTCTTTTCCTTCACCCTGAGGTAAACATGATCCCCAACACTGAACTCTCTGTTCACCTTATGCTTATCTGCATAGCTTTTCTATTTGTTCTGGGCTGCCTTTAGATCCTATCTGATTTTTACAACTTCCTACTCCATCTCCTTGAGCAATTATGGACGGATCACAACTCTGTTCACTGGGTTATCCCAAGTTACTGGTATTCTGCACCTCCTTCCATACAAAGCTTCATATGGACTCATCCCCAAGGATGCTTGCTGTCCATTGTTATAGGAAAACTCTACCAAGTGTAAATAATCTTCCCACTTGGTTGGTTTGTCCATCACATACATGCGAAGCATGTCTTCTAGCACTTGGGTAATTCTCTCAGTATGCCCATCAGTCGGAGGATGGTAGGTAGTGCTGAAATTCAACTTTATCCCCAGGTCTACAAACAATCCTTTCCAAAAACTAGAGGTGAACTTGACATCTCTCTCAGAGACTAGTTCCTTAGGCAATCCATGCAATTTAAAAATATCCTTCATGAAAATCTTAGCAATTTCATCCGTCTTGTGCGTGGACTTAACCGGTATAAAATGAGCTTCCTTCGTCAACTTGTCCACCACAACCATGATAAAATCATGATGTCTCCAACTCATCGACACTCCTGTAATAAAGTCCATGGAAATTACTTCCCATTTCCATTCTGGAACCGACAACAGATGCATCAAACCTATTGGGTGTTGATGTTCAAACTTTACTTGCTGACACTTCATTCATCTCAAAATATATTCAGCCATGTCTTTCTTCATGCCTAGCCAAAAGTACTGCTTCCTTGCAGTAGCATTTGTCTTCTGATATCCTGGGTGACCAGAATATGGAGTTTGATGGATTTCATCCATAACAACCCTCCTTAAATCTGCCACATTTGTAATATACATTATGCTCTTATAAGTAAGAAGTCCATCCTCTTCTAACTTATAACCTTCATACTTCTTTTCAAGGCTTTTCTACTATAATTTTTCCTTTACCAACGCATACATTTCATCTTCAACATTATGATTAACAATCTGCCGTATCAAATCTGATTGGCAATTACTAATAGATGCCACATGCATTTCTTGCACCTTTCTACTGAGTGCATCAGCTACCTTGTGTTGAAATATTGTAACTTCGAAGAATATTCTATATGCATCTTTTGTGGTCCCCGATGGTCCTATCGGGAGAACCACTTGTATTATCTTGTATCCCGATGCTTCTAATCGGAAGAACTAATAAGAGTCATGAGGTTGTCCCCTCTAATTGTAAAGGTGGGTCATTAGCACCCCAGTGTGGTTACTTGAGCCTACATGTGTAACTCGAGCCTACATGATTAACTCGAGCCTACATGTCGGATGAGTTAATTGAAGTGAACGGATGAATATAAATAGAGGTGTAGCTCTCCTCATTTGAACACACACTCTCACTTGTGTAGCGCATTAGTGGAGAAGAGAAGTAGTTGGAGAAGGAGGAGGATTAGACTTTGATCTCCTTGCTGGTATTATCTTTTACCTTTTTGGGACATCTATATTGAGGAATCTTTTGCTGGGTTTTTCCCTTTAGTGTTTTCCTAGGATAAATCTTTGTGTTCCTTTTGTATGGTTGTGGTTGTCTATCTTTCAGTGATCCTATTTATATGCTTTTGTTATGAAAATGAAATGAAATACTGATGTCTTAGCTAAGCATATGAAAATTTAACATGGGATCAGAGCCACCCTAAAAGAAGACATTGTGCAGCTAAAGAATCTAGGGATTCTTATTTTTTGCGTCTCTATCCATGATCGATCAACAAAAGAAGGCTAGATTGACTCTCCATTGAAGGGCGCATCTTTCTGTCGAAGCAGAATTTGATTCCGAGCATTTTCAGTTTTGGTGCGGAAAATTAGGGATTTATACAGAAGAATAATTTTTGAGTGAGCCTAGCATAGGATTTTTCTCCTCATCAAAATCGAATTTTAGAGACCTGGATAAAAAAATTTGGTTGGGTGAAACTCCGGGAAATTCAAACCCTAGTTTGACCTCGACCTAGAAAAACCCTAAATACTAAAACTGCTAAGTTTTGGTACATTCACTATATCCTGAGATTGGAGAAGGCTCAAGAGATGAAAATTGCAGAGGCTGAAGATAAAATCCTGATGTACAATATGTCCAAAATTAAGCCTTAGATTCGCTATATTATGGGAGATATGATCCCTCCAAGTTAGGGTTTCAGCCTCTTCCAGAATTCATCCCTAAACATGACACCTAGGGAGAATTTATATAGCTTGGGATACAAAGGTCCAAATGGAATTATTGAAGATTTTCCAAAAAGAGCACAGAATTTAATATTTGTGGTCAAAATTTCAGAACCAGAAGTTGAAACAGTTACACGTGGAAGGCCATACAACTTCGTTGTTCTGAACAGTCCTGTATCAGGTCACCTTGGGAAAAGGATCATAAATCCAAATTGGTGAAACCAATTCTATTGAAACATGTGGTGGTGGATCAAGGACATGCGAGGTTACCTCCATGAAAAATTTGAGATACATAGGAGTAGTAATTTCATAGATATCACAGAAACAGTGACAGACATTTCTGTAGAAGAAATTGGAAAACTAGGGCTTCCTGTTCCGGGAGCTTTCCTCTACTGTTTTCAGAAAAGGAGTACATTGGAAAGCTCCATGTGAAGATATATATATTTATATCCAATCAGATCTGAAAGATTCTAAGTTTTGAAAATTAGGGTTTCTCTGACAAACCCTAGATCAGCCAGCTCCGGAAGTAGGACGGACACCTCAAATCGGTAAGATCTAATCTTTTGCTATTTGCATTTGAAGTTCTTATTTCAAAGTGATCTATCACACCAGCTTGATGATAAGCTTGGTGAAGTTGAAAAATTCCAAGCATGGAAGTATTTGATCTCTCTGAAGAAAATGAATTGGACACCTTCATGAGTAGAGAGGTTCCAGTTCCAGAAGGAGATGAGGCTCAAAGCCTTACACAAGAAGAACTTGATCAAGGCCAAGAAGATCATTGTTGATTCAATCATGGATCAAATTGTACCACAAGTGTCTTCCCTAAAGACACCGAAAATGTTTGATTCCTTGATCAAGCTATTTGAAGATAAGAACATGGCTTTGAGAAAATAGTTGAAGAATGTGAAGATCCAGAATGGAGAACATCTTGAAGTGGTAGAAGAAGAAGCGGAGAATGCAGAAGTGGTGATAGCCACCTTGAATGGCCTCCCAAGATCATGGGATTCATTCATGTGAGGAATTTGTGCCAAAAGGAAGTGATTACTTTCAGTTGAATCTGGGAAGAAGAAGAAGCTCGTCTCATAAGAAGAGAAGAAGAAAGATGGGAGCAAATTGAAGATCAAGCTCTCACTATTCAAAGAAGATCCCTCAAGTGATGAGAAACATGAAGAACTCAATTCTTGACGAACCTCTTATCCATCTTATCATTTGGATAAGAAATGATGATTTCATGGATGAAGAAGATGATGAAGCAGAATGATCAAGAAGGAGTCTACCCACGAAACAAACAAAAGATAAGTATTCAATTGTCATTTAATGATATTGTTTTGTTATGCATTTGATTATATTCAGTTGATGTGTTGTTTGCATGCATGTGATGGGTAAGTAGCTCATGGTTCTATACAAATCTCCATTGTTACTTATCTAGAATGAAACCTATTTGCTAACATATTGGATTAATGCACAATCTCAATGATGTCATGGTAGAGATGGAAGGCATATAGAAAGTTTCTGTGAGATATGGATGAATGTTGTATTGGCTAAATAGTTGCATGATGCATAAGAATTTGTCGTTATGCATATGCAGTTCTAACCATGCAACTGGTGCATTTGAATTGTAGGAAAGGTCCTGTACAACCTCCTAAAAGAAAAGAAGGATGAGACTTGTTCCGAAGAACAAGTGATGACAATTCAATAAAGATGAATCTGAAGCTCCCAGGGTCAGAGACACCATGACGAAAGAAAGAACTTCAAAGAGCGGTAGATCCACCTCGAAGGATGAAGACCACCATGGGTATGAGAGATAACTCAAGATGAAGAAAAAAAAATGCTATGAAAGAAGCTATGATCAAAGAATAACAGTTGATTATGGGGAATGATGTATATGATATGATTTTGAGACATAAAGGGAAGTACGTAGTATCTTCCATATGGATCTGCAAGAACAAGTGTACAAAGCAAGAATCGTGATTTGCCTCAGAAAGAATAGACTATGACATGACATACTCTATTGACCAGTATATATCAAGCATAGAATCACCTATACAGAATGAAGAAGGAAGATAATACTCCACTTCAGGGGGAGTGACTACAGAAGATATCTGAGTTCGACACGGTACGACATGATGGACAGCTTCCTGATGGATAGAGACTTTACCAAGAGTAAAGTGGGTTCCAACCTTCAAAGTTGAATGCAGAAGACTAGGATATGTTGATGATTTGACAAGACGAACTCATGGAAGATGTTATGACGATGTTTGGGATATAGTACTTAAACCAAAAAGAAAGAATGTGGTATCTTACAAATGGATTTGCAAGATAAAATATGTCGCTAATAGAAGTAAGGAAAGACTTGTGGCTAGAGGTTTCTATAAGAAAGAGGGAATTAATTTTGAAGAGACACTTACTCCAGGAAGTAAGGTACACTTCCTTCAGAACTATGATGGTAGTTGCTTCCATGATGAATTAAAGACAATCCTTCCTTAATGGTATGATTGAGGAAGAGTTTTACATTGAATAGTCACGAGGATTTGAAGTTGAATATAGATGGAATCAAGTATGCAAGTTGAAGAAGGCCCTCTATGGCCTGAAGCAAGCTCCCAAAGCTTGGTATGGAAGAATAGATAGTTTCCTGACGAGCATGGGATTTTCCAAGAGTAAAGTCAATCCTAACCTTTATTACAAGGCTGTAGAAGATGAACCTATCATACAATTACTATATGTGGTTGACTTATTCTTGATAGGGAATGAGAAAAAGATTGTGGAAAGCAAGAAGAAACTAGCAGAAGAATTTGAGATGAAAGACCTTGGGTTAATGCATTATTTACTAGGTCTGGAAGTATGGAAAAGTTCAGAAGGAGTCTTTATCAACCAGGGAAAGTATGCGGTAGAGATATTGAAGAGATTCAATATGTTGGAATGCAAAGTCATGGCCACACCCATGGATTCCAACCTGAAGTTGTTAGTTGATAACTCATCAGAGTTAGTGGATGTGACTCAATACAGATAGGTTATTGGGCCAGACATTTGTTTTGCTGTGAACACCTTGAGTCAATATCTAGTTCAACCTAGATGGGTTCACCTGATAGCCGCAAAACATGTGATGAGATATCTGAAAGAGACTATAGACTTTGGTCTATACTATGATGGTAACCATGAGTATAGATTGTATGGCTACATAGATGCAGATTGGGCTGGAAGTATCTCAGACAGGAAAAGCACATCAGGTAGATGATTTTGTTTGGGGTCTGCTATGAGTTCATGGTTTAGCAGGAAACAGTCCAGTGTTTCTCGTAGCACGGCTGAAGCATAATACATAGCAAATTTCTCTGCTAAGTTGTGAAGCCATATGGCTTCGAAAGCTGATATCAAGTCTCTTTGACCTGAAGATGGATACTACTGTGATTCTATGTGATAACCAAATTTGTGATGATAGAGAACCCTGTGTTCCGTTGTAACACATAGAAATCCGGTATTTCTACATATGAGATAAGATGTAGATGATGATGTTCCAGTATTTATATACTGTAGATGCATATGATGGTGATTGAGTATTTCTATACTGAATATAGAGATGATGATGACTTCAGTATTCCCAGACTGAAGATATAGATGATGTTTCAGTATTTACGTACTGTAGATGCAGATGATGGTGATTCCGTATTTCTACACTGAATATAGAGGTGATGATGCTTTCAGTATTCACATACTGGAGATACAGATGGTGATAGTTTAGTATTTACATACTGAAGATGTAGATGATGATGGTTTGGATGATGATGTGCTGAAGGAGCCTCTGTCTTGAGTAAAGTTCAAACATTTCGAGACAAGCTTGGTGTTGTTCGGAAAGACCTTCCTCCAAAGGGGGAGTAGTGATGTTGCAGTAGGATTGTATCATCCTTGAACTTCGGTTAAGAACGGATCCAGTGAACTTTGGTCATCGAGAAGGTGGTGGGATTGTATCATCCTTGGGCATCTTCCCTAAAGTGATCCGGTGACCTCGATCCTCGAGAATGAAGAGGGATTGTATCATCCTGGGACATCTGTCCAAAATAGATCCGGTGAATTTGGTCTTCGTGAATGTGGTGGGATTGCATCATCCCTGAACTTCGGTTCAAATTGTATCTGGAGGTCTCGGCCCCCGTGAATGTGTTGGGATTGCATCATCCATGAACTTCGGTTCAAAATGTATCCGGAGGTCTCGACCCCCGTGAATGTGGTAGGATTGCATCATCCCTGAAATTCGGTTCAAAATGTATCCGAAGGTCTCGACCCCCGTGAAAGTGGTGGATTGCATCATCCCTGAACCTCGGTTCAAAATATATCCGGGGGTCTTGGCCCCCGTGAAAGTGGTAGGATTGCATCATCCTTGAACTTTGGTTCAAAATGTATCCGGAGGTCTCAGCTCCCGTGAAAGTGTAGGATTGCATCATCCCTGAACCTCGGTTCAAAAAGTATCTAGAGATCTCGGTCCCTGTGAATGTGGTAGGATTGTATCATCCTTGAACTTTGGTTCAGAACGGATTCGGTGACTTCGGTACTCGAGAACGTGTGTTGATCTCGTAATTCCTAGACGAAGGATTGTCTGAGTTCCACATCTGTGTTGATCCCGTAATTTCAAAAGGAAGGATCGTTAGTAACTCCGTAAAGACCTAAATCCTGTAATTCCGAAAGGAAGGATCATTCAATTGATCCCGTAATTCCAATATGAAGGATTGTCTGAGTTCCACAGATGTGTTGATCCTATAATTCCAATAGGAAGGATTGTCTGAGTTCCACATCTGTGTTGATCCCGTAATTCTGAAAGGAAGGATCGTTAGTAACTCCGTAAAGACCTAAATCCTGTAATTCCGAAAGGAAGGATCATTAAATTGATCCCGTAATTCCAATAGGAAGGATTGTTTGAGTTCCACAGATGTGTTGATCCCGTAATTCCAATAGGAAGGATTGTCTGAGTTCCACAAATGTGTTGATCCCATAATTCTGAAAGGAAGGATCGTTAGTAATTCCGTAAAGACCTAAATCCCGTAATTTCTAAAGGAAGGATTGTAAGTAACTCCGTAAAGACCTAAATCCCATAATTCCGAAAGGAAGGATCATTGGTAACTCCGTAAAGACCTAAATCCCGTAATTCCAAAAGGAAGGATCATGTTGATGCTTTGATGATGTTGATTTTTTGATGATAATGATGTTTTCATGATGATAAAGTTTTTATGATGATGATGATGTACTGATCGAAAGATCAGAGTATGATGATGATTACAATGTACTGATCGAAAGATCAGAGCGTGATGATGATGATGTACTGATCAAAAGATCAGAGCAGGATGATGATGTACTGATCGAAAGATCAGAGTATGATGATGATGACGTACTGATCAAATGATCAGCATGTGATGATGACGACATACTGATCAAAAGATCAGAATATGATGATGATGATGCTGTTCGAGAATTGAAGTATGATTATGGTTGTCAAAACCCCAAAAATTCCAAAAAATTTTAAAATTTTTAAATCTACAAACATTACAGATAAACAACTTAATTGACATTAATTAGTTACATTAATGTAAAGCAGTTTAATTAGTATTTTATTTGTTATATATATTAACATCTTGTTATGGAGTTTATCAGTTAGTATGCTTAGCCATAGAACATACTTTACAGCTTACTGAATTTTCTTCCTTTTGTGACCATAAGGTGATCTGTTATGCATAACCAGGCTTACTTAGCTTTCGAGCTAATGCAACGGTTTCTACTTTTTTTTACAGATGTATAGGTAAGAAGTTGTGGCGGTGCAATTTAAAATTTTAGAGTAATTATTATAAGATCGTTGTAAAGTAAAAGTTCGAAAGAAAAGTAAGAGACAAATCTTTTCAGCTTGAACTAAGGTATATTCGAACTGTTTTCTTTCTAGCAGAAGTAATTTATGTTCTATTACTCTGTCATCTTTTCTATTTAATTTTATTACAGTTGTAACTTATACATCGTATCTCAATGATCTCTTTAAAGCATGAGAGTATAGATACAAAATTATAATTTTGTACTAGGCATAAACTGTAAACAAACTTTTCAAATTAAATTGGAACTGATATAGGGCTTCCTAAAAATACTGTAAAGGTTTGGCCTTTTCTTATAAAATTCATGTTTATAAATGAGGATAACAAAATTCAGTAAAAACCCTATCTCCCCAAGGTAATCACTATTTTCTTGTCATAAGTTACTTATACCTTCGATGCTATTTAAATCTTGGCTAAGAAATATTTAAAAGACTACAAGTAGAAAGGAATAAAACCTACCTTTCTGCCATCATACCTCCCTTAAAGAGCTTTCAACACTATGCTAGTAAATGAAAGAAACGTTAGCTTATAAAACTAAAAGTCAGATAAGTAGTTCTTATATATTTACCACAACCTTGAGCTTAGGAATAGCTATAAGATTATCCCGTCCATGGTGATTTTTACTCTATTTGAAAGCTATTACTTCAAACTCGAAATATTACCTCAAACAAGGAAAAGTATCCAAGGCTCAAGTCCATACAATAAAATAACCTAAAAAATTTTAAGATTTTTTTTTATTTACATCCAATGGTATTATGTTAAAATTCTTTTTACTTATTAAAGAACTTTAACAAGGACTTAACATCTTGCATCAAGGGAAAACTAGTTGGTATTTAGTTTCCTTTTGAGTCAAAGTCCTTTTAAAAGCACTATCATACACTATACTTCCCTCCAAGCATATAAACTACAATATATACTACTATTTCCCAAAGTATATATATTACGTTAACAAGGTTATAATTCATTTTGAAAAACTTCCCAATCATTGAACTATGTAGGAATAATGAAATCATTGAAGGGTTTTATTGTGATTTCCAAGGATAAATTAAAAAATAGAAAGGAGGATAATGAAAAACCTTTACATGTAGCGTGGGGACAATATGATATCCCGCAAGGACTATGAGTAAACCTTGGTCGTGCAAATGATTGGGAAAATAATCATTCCTCCAACGATTTGTTTGTCGAACTTTGTAAA
>LPNX011111024.1:272297-343014 GCA_001517045.1 Pseudotsuga menziesii
AAAGAATAGCATTATGCTATTTTAATTCCTGTACTGATCAACAGATACCAAAGGGTTCTAATAAAACTTATTCTAACAGTTAAAATTATTATTTATTTATGAAAAATAAAAAGAATTATTTAAACTTTATATGGTGTGTTTTATATAACTATATATATATCTAGCATGCATTTTAATCCGTAAAAGTTATTATTACCATTACAGATAATGTTTGGAGTTTGAAAATGAAAGGAAAAGGAAAAGTAAGGAATTAAATGTAATACCACAGTTCTAACTAGTTTACTTGAGTATTGAAGTAAACTCACATTGTTTATTCTTACTAAACATTTTGTAAGTACAAGTATTAACATGTTAATATCTGAATAATGAGAAGTAAAAGTTCTATAACTTGATCTTGCTTTAAGTTAACTTCTAGAAATGAAATTATTTAAATACAGAGAAGGAATCTTATAAGGTAAGCAATAGGAATTATAATCTAACTCCTGCCTTCGATACTGTACAGCAACATTTTTTTTTTTAAGAAACAAAGAAACAAATAAACACAAAGATACAGTGACTTATACATTGGAAAAACACTTATGATTATTGTAAGTAGATATATAGGGGACTTGGTTCAGAAGCATACTACTTCTTAATACCGAGTTACTGTGCTGGAGTACGGTCTGGTGATTCCAGATGTGGAAAAACACAGTAATTACTAACAGGTTTAACTACTAATATTCTGAGATACTATCTTTACTGTTACTAACTAGCTCCTCAAACATATAAAATAAACATAACCAACATCCATTCATATTCAGTAAACATAAAGAATTAAATGACAGAACCTGTTTAAGCTATGGACAACAACAACA
The DNA here is from genome assembly GCA_001517045.1 of Pseudotsuga menziesii. Classification (NCBI taxonomy): domain Eukaryota; kingdom Viridiplantae; phylum Streptophyta; class Pinopsida; order Pinales; family Pinaceae; genus Pseudotsuga; species Pseudotsuga menziesii. Next base: position 273,152 of record LPNX011111024.1, read on the forward strand.
ATGGGAGGCCATTCCTCCCTACCAACTCCTGGAGAGCGCTCAGACAACGACTTCTCAGGACCCCCGAGCTTTCTATGGTCTCCCTGGATGGAACTAGGTGCAACAATGTTAGATACCAGTCCTCAAACTCAGTATGAATACAGAACTTATCAACAAGTTCTCCTAGCTAAGAGCTGTAAATAAAATCAAGTTACTGCAGCAATCCACTCAGAACACTTCCTTACTGTTTTTCCCTCTTTCCTCAATGAAATTCCTGAATAACATTCACCTGAATGAATTCTCTCTGGAATAAAATTTGAGCAGCCTCAACTCTCTTCATTGATTACTTTTAAAGATTGCCTAGGTCTTTGTTGGGTTAACTGTCATTTAATGAGCCACCTGCCTTGATTCCACTTTCTTGGAGAATCATGACCCCAAATATAGGGAAGTTGCCACCTGCAACTTAGGAAGTGTTTGAGGATGCTGCCACTTGTCTTTTGCCTTTCCACCTAGTTCCATCCACCAGTTTGACCAGTAACCTCTTTTAACAGCTCTCCCATGCTGTTGTCTCCATAATTTATTTATTAATAATAAAATATTCTGAATTACACTCCATTACTGTTGACTCTGCTGAGTCATCAATCCCTACTTAGGATTAAATTTAATCATAATGTCTCAGAAATATAATAAAACAAATTACATAATTTTACAAAATTGGGGTATGTGACATACACACCCCCTTAAAATGTAACATCGTCCTCGATGTTACTTATTCTTCTTCCTCAGGAATCTCCTGGAATAGATTCGGGTATGCTTCCCACATCTTACTTTCCAGTTCCCAAGTAGCTCCTTCAGGACTAAGGTGCTTTCATTGCACCTTCAGCTGTCCAATTGTGCGGTTCCGCAGAGTAATCTCCCTCCTCCCGAGGATACAATCCGGTTCCACTAGAACTTCCCCTTCTGGTTCTACCTGTACAATGTTCCAATCAATCACATGAGTAGCATCATGAACATACTTTTTCAGAACAGAAATATGAAAAACATTGTGTACTTTTAAATTAGGTGGTAACGCTAGCTGATATGCTACTTGACCAACTCTAGATAAGATTTCAAACGGACCACAGTAACATGGTGCTAATTTTGCACAACTCCCCAATCTTAGGGAGCTCTTATTTGGTCTTACCTTTATGAACACATGCTCACCCACTTGGAACTGTTTAGGAGTTCTTTTCAAATCTGCTTGGCTCTTTTGCCGATCCTAGGCAACCTTCAAGTTCTCCTGCACTTGTTTTACAATCTGTTCCATTTCTTTTAATAATTCGGGTCCCAACACTAATCTATCTATTGGATTATTCCAGGAGATAGGAGTGTTACATTTACGCCCATACAGAATTTCAAAAGGACTGAACTTAGCTGATGATTGATAGTTGTTATTGTATGCAAATTCTGCTAAATGCAAGTAATCCTCCCACTTACCTGGTTGATCCTTGACGTACATTCTTAACAGATCCTCCAACACCTAATTAACTCTTTCAGTCTGTCCGTCCATATGAGGATGGAAAGAGGTGCTGAAATTCAAAGTGGTGTTTAATCCTTTAAACAAGGATTTCCAGAAATTCCCTGTGAATTTAGGATCCCTGTCTGAAATAGTAACTTTCGGTACACCATGTAGCCGAAAATCTGTTTTAAGAAAATGTCTGCTATATTTGCAGCCTTGTAAGTGGTTTTAACAGGAATAAAATGTGCTGATTTACTTAATTTATCTACTACCACCATAATTGAATCATTCTGATTTTGATTTCTGGGTAATCCAGTAATGAAATCTAAACTGATTATTTCCCACTTCCAGCTAGGAATAGGCAAGGGTTGCAACAACCCAGCTGGATGTTGATGTTCTGTCTTCATTTGTTGACAGTCCAAACATCTAGCTATATACTCAGCTACTTCAGATTTCATATTAGGCCAGAAATAATCTTTTCTCAACATGGTGACAGTCTTCTGGTAGCCTGGATGCCCTGAATAAGGGGTTCTATGCACTTCATCCAGAATCAACAATTTAACTTTAGACACATTTGGTACATACAATCTGTCCTTAAACAATAAAAATCCATCTTTATTCAGACTATAACCCTTAATTAAACTTTCTGTGGGTTCTTCTTTAGCTGTAGCTTGTAATTTTTGATAATTTTCATCCAATTTTATCCCTTCAGTTAGCTGCTCATTTAAATCAGAATTATAAGTACTGATTGCTGTTGTAAAATTTAATTTTGCATTTCTGCTCAATGCATCAGCTACTTTATTTTCTTTTCCTTTTATGTGTTGAATTTCGAAATCATATTCACTTAGGAAGGCTAACCATCTGGCTTTCCTTGCATTTAAGTTAGGCTGATCTAAAAGGTATTTCATACCCTTATTATCAGTCATTAAAGTAAACTTTCTGCCTATTAAGTGGTGTCGCCACATTTTTAAGGCATGAATAACACCAGCCAGCTCTAAATCATACGTGGCATAATTCTTTTCATGGATCTTTAGCTTCCTGGACTCATAGGCAATGACATGCCCATCCTGAATCAGTACTCCGCCTAGACCGTCATTACAAGCATCGGTGCAAACCATGAAATCCTTATTGGGATCCGCTATTCTTAGAATAGGCGCAGTTGTTAATAAAGTTTTTAGTTTCTTAAAGCTTTCTTCGCATTTTATGTTCCAATCGAATTTCTTGCCTTTCTTTTGCAAGGAAGTGATTGGGTTGGCTATTTTTGAAAAACCTTCTATGAATCTCCGGTAATAACCAGTGATTCCCATGAAAGACCTAACATCTGTTACGTCTTTAGGTACTAGCCATTTTTCAATTGCTCGGATCTTTTCAGGATCAACTGAAATCCCTTCTTTAGTCACTACGTGACCTAAATACTAGATTTCATCCTTGAAGAAATCACACTTACTGAACTTCGCAAAGAGCTGTTGCTCTCGCAGTTCTTGTAAGACTATCCGTAAGTGTTCCTTATGTTCCTCTTCATTTTTAGAATAGATTAAGATGTCGTCGATGAATAAAACAACAAACTTATCTAAGTATTTATGCATTATGTTGTTCATTAGACACATAAATACGGCTGGGGCATTAGTAAGCCCGAATGGCATTACGACAAATTCGTAATGTCCATACCTAGTTCTGAAAGCTGTCTTGAATATGTCCTCTTCTTTAATCCTCACCTGATGATAGCCTGATCTCAGGTCTATCTTAGAGAACACCGTAGCTCCACGTAGCTGATCAAATAGATCATCTATGCGGGGAAACGAATATCTATTTTTAATTGTCATTTTATTAAGTTGACGGTAATCTATGCAAAGTTGCATAGTTCCGTCTTTCTTCTTAACAAAGATTACTGGTGCTCCCCAAGGGGACACACTAGGATGAATATATTTCTTATCGATTAATTCCTTTAACTGTGATTTTAATTCGTTAAGTTCTAGAATATTCATATGGTACGGAGATTTCGAGCTAGGCACAGCACCTGGTACCAGTTTTATTGTGAAATCCAGTTCCCTCCTAGGAGGTAATCCTGGAATTTCCTCTGGAAAAACATCAATAAACTCATTTAACACAGGAATATCCTCTATTTTAATTTTATCTTTTTCAACTTTCTTTGCCTCATCTGTAATAATTACAGCATAGGCCTTGCATCCTTTCCTGACTGCTCTTTTGAGCTGTAAGGCAGAAATCTGCCTAACTACAGTTTTCCTAGGAATACCTTTAACTATTACAGGCTGTTCATTATTATTTACACATGTAAACGTTTTATCAAAACAGTTTAAAACTACCCCGTGTTGTTCTAACTAGTCCATACCTATAAGTATGTCATACGAGCCAAGTGGCAGAACATTTAATTTAACAGAAGTTTTAAAATCATTCATATCTAAAGCACATTCCTTAACATAACAATTTACCTTCCTTTTTGCCCCTGTGGCTAGTTGAACTAGCCAAGAGTTATCAAACTTTTCAACAGTCAGATTACACTTTTCTACTATCTGTGGTGAAATATAACTTAGGCTAGCACCTGGATCTATCAAAATAGTTACAGGGGTCTTGTTAACCATACCTTCTACTTCCACCATGGAAGTTTGATAATCAGCTTGGCGATTCTCCAACGCTGCATTGATTCGGGGCATGGTCCTTGCAAAGTCTCCAATAGTCATTTCATCTTGTATTGTATGAATATTGCTATTTGGCTTCTTCCGATTTGGGCAAACTGAAGCATAGTGTGGTCCATTGCACTCCCAACACTTAACAGGTTCCTTCCTTTCGAAATTCTTAGTGAAATTTCCATGATTGTTAGAAACCTCCTTGCTGCCCTTGAAGTTATTGGAGTTATTTGAAGCGCCATTTTTGCTTCCCTGAAAGTTCTTACCATTAGAATGGTTTTTATTGTTCCTGAAATTTTCCTGGGGTACATACTCCTTTTTCTTGAATTCAGACTTATTACCATTCTTTTTAGCCTTCCAATTGGCTATTCCTTCCTTCTTTTTGTTCTGTTCAAAACAGAAATTAGCTTTTCGCATGGCTTCTTCCAGAGTTTTGGGGTTATCATATTTGATTCTGTCTTTTATATGGTATGGCAGGCAGCTGAGAAAACGATGTACTTTAGGTTTCTCATCAACTAAATACGGCACATACCTTAACAGACTTAAGAACTTGCTGTTTAAGTCTTTCATAGTCATGGACCCAAGCTTTAACTCATAAAACTCCTTGGCCCTTTCTTCATAGTATTGTTCAGACAGAAACTTCTTCTTGAAGTACCTTTTAAAAGTACTCCAATTGACCTCTTTTTCTTTAATCCCCTTAACCCTCTTCAAATCTTGCCACCATATATCTTCCTTTCCAGAAAGGTTATAGATGGCCATCCTCGCCTTCAGCTGATTTGAATAATTATAAATCTGAAAGTATTTTCTCATCCCGGATAACCAGGATTCTGCCTCTTCTCTTTTTTCTGTTTCTCCATTGAAAGTTGGGGGTTTTATTTTCTTGAACTCCCCAGAAATCTCTTCGTAAGGCCTGTACTTTTTCTTTCTCTTATACACCTCTGGTTCGCTACTATCACTAGTAGAGTAATATCTTTGTTGTTCCCTAAAGCTTTCAGATGAGGAAATGCTATCAGGTTTAGCTAGTTTCATCTTTTTGGACCCTTTTTGATGACTAGATTCTTCAGATTCAGACCTTCTATTTTTCCCTTCAGTCTGAAATTTCTCTATCAGAATTTGATTTAACTCCTCTTGAGTCTTCAGAATTCGTTCATTATCCTTCTTGACTGATTCTAATTCAGTCTTTAAACCTTTTATGGTCTGCATCAACTCTGAGGAGTGAGCAGTTATCTCCTCAATCAAAGGTTCTCTGGACATCTGTCTGGTCTCAGTGTTTGGAGATTCCTCCTCAGCATATTCTCCTAAGTTCTCCATACCTGCCTGTTAGATTCAGAAAAAAAATAATTTTTTGCCTTTCACATAAAACAAAATACAGGTTAGTATATTATTTTTACTATTCTGCGGAAAGTAATTGGGCCACATCAAGGCCTAGTGTTTGAACCATGCTCTGATACCACATGTCAAAACCCCAAAAATTCCAAAAAATTTAAAATTTTTAAATCTACAAACATTACAGATAAACAGCTTAACTGACATTAATTAGTCACATTAATGTAAAGCAGTTTAATTAGTATTTTATTTGTTATATATATTAACAACTTGTTATGGAGTTTATCAGTTAGTATGCTTAGCCATAGAACATACTTTACAACTTACTGACTTTTCTTCCTTTTGTGACCATAAGGTGATCTGTTATGCATAACCAAGCTTACTTAGCTTTCGAGCTAACGCAATGGTTTCTACTTTTTTTTACAGATGTACAGGTAAGAAGTTGTGGCGCTGCAATTTAAAATTTTAGAGTAATTATTATAAGATCGTCGTAAAGTAAAAGTTCGAAAGAAAAGTAAGAGACAAATCTTTTCAGCTTGAACGAAGGTATATTCGAACTATTTTCTTTCTAGCAGAAGTAATTTATGTTCTATTACTCCGTCATCTTTTCTATTTAATTTTATTACAATTGTAACTTATACATCGTATCTCAATGATCTCTTTAAAGCATCAGAGTATAGATACAAAATTATAATTTTGTACTGGGCATAAACTGTAAACAAACTTTTCAAATTAAATTGGAACTGATATAGGGCTTCCTAAAAATACTGTAAAGGTTTGGCCTTTCCTTATAAAATTCATGTTTATAAATGAGGATAACAAAATTCAGTAAAAACCCTATCTCCCCAAGGTAATCACTATTTTCTTGTCATAAGTTACTTATACCTTAGATGCTATTTAAATCTTGTCTAAGAAATATTTAAAAGACTACAAGTAGAAAGGAATAAAACCTACCTTTCTGCCATCATACCTCCCTTAAAGAGCTTTCAACACTATGCTAGAAAATGAAAGAAACGTTAGCTTATAAAACTAAAAGTCAGATAAGTAGTTCTTATATATTTACCATAGCCTTGAGCTTAGGAATAGCTATAAGATTATCCCGTCCATGGTGATTTTTACTCTATTTGAAAGCTATTACTTCAAACTCGAAATATTACCTCAAACAAGGAAAAGTATCCAAGGCTCAAGTCCATACAATAAAATAACCTAAAAAATTTTAAGATTTTTTTTATTTACATCCAATGGTATTATGTTAAAATTCTTTTTACTTATTAAAGAACTTTAACAAGGACTTAACATCTTGCATCAAGGGAAAACTAGTTGGTATTTAGTTTCCTTTTGAGTCAAAGTCCTTTTAAAAGCACTATCATACACTATACTTCCCTCCAAGCATATAAACTACAATATATACTACTATTTCCCAAAGTATATATATTACGTTAACAAGGTTATAATTCATTTTGAAAAAATTCCCAATCATTGAACTATGTAGGCATAATGAAATCATTGAAGGGTTTTATTGTGATTTCCAAGGATAAATTAAAAAATAGAAAGGAGGATAATGAAAAACCTTTACATGCAGCGTGGGGACAATATGATATCCCGCAAGGACTATGAGTAAACCTTGGTCGTGCAAATGATTGGGAAAATAATCATTCCTCCAACGATTTGTTTGTCGAACTTTGTAAACAGACCCACTTTACGTTGATAAATAAACTGCTATCGTGGCCAGCTCTGGTCCAAGTATTCAATGGTTATAAACAGCAAACCAACCCTAACCTTGTTATTCATCCCCGCCTTCGGGCAATACTGCTCTGCTGCGATTTTTCCTCATAGTATTGTTGTTGTTCGTTGTGTGATAGATTCCCCCTCGTGGTTCTTTGTTGATGGTTCATCCACGCCTGTGCTATTGAGATACGTAAAAGGGTATTTAAACAGTCTGGCGAGCAAACCTAGGGTTAATCCTCCTCACCGTTGCCTGATTCAGCCCTCGTCTACCCCTTCTTCCTCCTTTGTGAGTGTGGAGGTATTTTTTTTTTAAAGCTGTACAGGAAGAGATACTACGCTATTCCTCCTCTTCTCCCTTTCAGTGAAAGGTTTCGTGGGTGCTTGTAGGTAGAAGATGGCCATGCTTACTCCTTGTTCTGGTAAGAGGATTGTCAGTCCTTTGCTTTTATTTATTAAAAATTATTTTACTTAGCATTGGGTCGCTGCGAGCAATTTTAATGGTTATTTCTTTTTACAGGTTGACCTTCCTGCATTACTGGCTATGACAGCAATACCAGCGGTCATGTCTCCTCTTAAAAACAGGTAAGGGGTTAAACTTGCTTACTGTTTAACTTAGTTTTTAAATTCTTCATCTTACACATTACGACATTCTCAAGTAGGTTGTCTATCCTTGTGAAAACAGGCTTTTTACAACCTCCAAGGCACGGCCAAAAGTATGGAAGCTGGGCAAGCGAGCTGCAACCCCGGTAAGCCTGGTTACACCATGGCTGTCCTCCTTATGGTTTCATTTGGAACTTTCATGGGTTGGCTTGAGAAGCCGGAAACCCTTACTGCTTTCTTCCAGTTAAAAGATTTACCGGTTAATGCATTTTATTAAATGAACCCCTCACGCGATGTGGGGGTGTTTAAGGCGTGAACCGTGATTGTAAATACTCGTTTGTCTTTATATTTGAAATACTGTGATTAAAGAGTTAACGGGCTGTAAGCTCTTCTGTGGGAGAGGTTACTACTTCGACTCCTTGCTTACCAAGATGTACTCTGAAGTATTTAGGGTTCTTCACCCAAGAATTTTTATAATATAAACTATATTACTATTTTCTTTTGATATATTCTGCCTTGATTTCCCTCATACAGTTTTTAAATTTTTAAGTTATGAAGAGTATTTAACGTACAGGCTTGTGACAGCCTTGTGCTATGGGTTTACAATTTAAGAGATTATTACAGTGTACAAAATTAATAATATACAATCTTAACACAGCCTTATAGTATGGTTTTATAATACGGCTGCAAGTTTATTGTTATCTTATTTTTATAAATATTGATTATTGCAAAACTGGATATTGTTTATTCTTAAGTAAAAGTCCTTTACAAGGTTGTTGTCAGGTTAAAACTCGTGAGTTATGCTATGGTTTGTTTATTATGATGATCTTTGTTAAGTAATATATATATATATACATCTATAGGGTTTATACCCTAACTCCAATTTGTAACACAAATAATACTGTCATTTCTTAAGTTTATAAAAATAATACTATTTCTATGTTAGATATAATAAGGTAGAATACTATTACTATAACAATAATATTTACTAAAGTAAAGTAATAACCCTGTTCTTTATTTGAAATATTAGTTTCTTCATAAATGTAACTTATGTTATGTTATGGCGTACAGAGAATAGCATTATGCTATTTTAATTCCTGTACTGATCAACAGATACCAAAGGGTTCTGATAAAACTTATTCTAACAGTTAAAATTATTATTTATTTATGAAAAATAAAAAGAATTATTTAAACTTTATATGGTCTGTTTTATATAACTATATATATATATCTAGCATGCATTTTAATCCGTAAAAGTTATTATTACCATTACAGATAATGTTTGGAGTTTGAAAATGAAAGGAAAAGGAAAAGTAAGGAATTAAATGTAATACCACAGTTCTAACTAGTTTACTTGAGTACTGAAGTAAACTCACATTGTTTATTCTTACTAAACATTCTGTAAGTACAAGTATTAACATGTTAATATCTGAATAATGAGAAGAAAAAGTTCTGTAACTTGATCTTGCTTTAAGTTAACTTCCAGAAATGAAATTATTTAAATACAGAGAAGGAATCTTATAAGGTAAGCAATAGGAATTATAATCTAACTTCTGCCTTCTATACTGTACAGCAACATTTTTTTTTTAAGAAACAAAGAAACAAATAAACACAAAGATACAGTGACTTATACATTGGAAAAACACTTATGATTATTATAAGTAGATGTATAGGGGACTTGATTCAGAAGCCTACTACTTCTTAATACCGAGTCACTGTGCTGGAGTACGGTCTGGTGATTCCAGATGTGGAAAAACACAGTAATTACTAACAGGTTTAACTACTAATATTCTGAGATACTATCTTTACTGTTACTAACTAGATCCTCAAACATATAAAATAAACATAACCAGCATCCATTCATATTCAGTAAACATAAATAATTAAATGACAGAACCTGTTTAAGCTGTGGACAACAACAACAATGGGAGGCCGTTCCTCCCTACCAACTCCTGGAGAGTGCTCAGACAACGACTTCTCAGGACCCCCGAACTTGCTCTGGTCTCCCTAGCTGGAACTAGGTGCAGCAATGTCAGATACCAGTCCTCAAACTCAGTATGAATACAGAACTTATCAGCAATTTCTCCCAGCTAAGAGCTGTAAATAAAATCAAGTTACTGCAGCAATCCACTCAGAACACTTCCTTACTGTTTTTCCCTCTTTCCTCAATGAAATTCCTAAATAACATTCACTTGAATGAATTCTCTCTGGAATAAAATCTGAGCAGCCTCAGCTCTCTTCATTGAGTACTTTTAAAGATTGCCTAGGTCTTTGTTGGGTTAACTATCATTTAATGAGCCACCTGCTCTGATTCCACTTTCTTGGGGAATCATGTCCCCAAATATAGGGAAGTTTCCACCTGCAACTTAGGAAGTGTTTGAGGATGCTGCCACTTGTCTTTTGCCTTTCCACCTAGTTCCATCCACCAGTATGACCAGTAACCTCTTTTAACAGCTCTCCCATGCTGTTGTCTCCATAATTTATTTATTAATAATAAAATATTCTGAATTACACTCCATTACTGTTGACTTTGCTGAGTCATCAATCCCTACTTAGGATTAAATTTAATCATAATGTCTCAGAAATATAATAAAACAAATTACAAAATTTTACAAAATTGGGGTATGTGACAATGGTGCTAATCACGATGTTACTAATCAGGTTGTTGATTGAAAGAACAAAATGTTAAATATGTTGTTGCTGATCGAAAGATCAAAGTGCTGAAGATGTTGCTGATCAAAATGCTGAAGATATTGTTGCTGATCGAAAGGTCAAAATGCTGAAGATGTTGCTGAACAGAATGTTGAAGATGTTGTTGCTGATCGAAAGATCAAAGTGCTGAAGATGTTGTTGATCAAAATGCTGAAGATGTTGTTGCTGATCGAAAGGTCAAAATGCTGAAGATGTTGCTGATCGAAAGGTCAAAGTGCTGAAGATGTTGCTACTGATTGAACGGTCTAAGTGCTGAAGATGTTGCTGATCAAAAGGTCAAAGTTCTGAAGATGTTGCTGATCGAAAGGTCAAAGTGTTGAAGATGTTGCTGATCAAAAGGTCAAAATATGTTGATGCTGATCAAAGAGTTGCTGTCGTTGAAAATTGAAGACGAAGACTATAAGATGTTGAAAAGCTTCCAATGATTTATAGATGTGTTACCCTGATGATGCTGATGATGTCCTCTATCTCTCTCCTACTATTGTTGTTGTTGATGTTGTTGTAGAATACCATTCTCGTTAAGGGGGAGTGTTGAAATATTGTAACTTCGAAAATATTCTATATGTATATTTTGTGGTCCCCGATGGTCCTATCGGGAGAACCACTTGTATTATCTTGTACCCTAATGCTTCTAATCGAAAGAACTAATAAGATTCATGAGGTTGTCCCCTCTAATTGTAAATGTGGGTCATTAGCACCCCGGTGTGGTTACTTGAGCCTACATGTGTAACTCGAGCCTACATGATTAACTCGAGCGTACATGTCATATGAGTTAATTGAAGTGAACGGATGAATATAAATAGAGGTGTAGCTCTCCTCATTTGAACACACACTCTCACTTGTGTAGCGCATTAGTGGAGAAGATAAGTAGCTGGAGAAGGAGGAGGATCAGGCTTTGATCTCCTTGCTGGTTTTATCTTTTACCTTTTTGGGACATCTATATTGAGGAAGCTTTTGCTGGGTTTTTCCCTTTAGGGTTTTCCCAGGATAAATCTTTGTGTTCCTTTTGTATGGTTGTGCTTGTCTATCTTTCAGTGATCCTATTTATATGCTTTTGTTATGAAAATGAAATGAAATAATGATGTCTTAGCTAAGCATATGAAAATTTAACACCTTGTTCTCTTTTCCTTTTATGTGCTTGATTTCAAAATCAAACTCACATAAAAATTCCAGCCATCTAGCTTGCCTAGCATTTAGAGTAGGCTGATCAAACAAATATTTTGGACCACAGTGGTTTGTCCTTAACTCAAATTTTCTGCCCATCAATTAATGCCTCCACATCCTGAGAGCATGTACTATAGATGCAAGTTCCAGATCATGAGTGGCATAATTCCTCTCATGCTCCTTCAGCTTTATGGATTCATAGCATATCACATGGTTGTATTGCATAAGAACTCCTCCAAGTCTTTGACCGCATGCATCCGTACATACCACAAAATCTTTCTCTAGATCTGCAACTTTTAATACCGGTGCATTGGTGAGAAGATACTTTAACCATTGGAAACTTTCTTCACACTTTAAGGTCCATTCGAATTTTATACCCTTCCTTTGCAAGGAAGTGATATCATGTGCAACCTTGGAGAATCCCTCAATGAATCTCCTGTAGTATCCTGCAAGCCCCATAAAATATCTTACCTCTGTCACATTCTTTGGAGAGGGCCAATTCTTAATAGCTTCAATCTTGTCAGGGTCCACGGATATACCCTCTTCTGAAATAATGTGACCCAAGTACTGAATTCTATCCTTATAGAAGTCACACTTGCTCAGCTTTGCATACAGTTGATTTTATCTGAGCAATTGCAATGTTAGTCTCAAATGTTCTTCATGCTCTTGTTCATTCTTAGAATAAACAAGAATGTCATCAAGGAAAACAAGAATTTTTTTTTCCAAATACCTGTCGAAGATACTATTCATAAGGCACACAAATGTTGTTGGTGCATTTGTGAGACCAAATGGTACCACTACAAACTCATAATGTCCATAACTTGTTCTGAAGGATATCTTATGAAAGTCTTTGTCCTTGATTCTCACCTGATGGTAACCAGACCTCAAATCAATATTGGAAAATACCTTTGCTCCTTTCATTTGATCAAAGAGGTCATCAATTATTGGAAAGGGATATTTGTTCTTCACCGTGACTTTGTTCAGCTGCCTGTAATCAATACATAATCTGAGTGTACCATCTTTATTCTTTACGAACAGAAATGGTGCTCCCCAAGGAGACACACTCGACCTGATATACGTTTTCTCCAACAATTCTTGCAACTGCATCTTCAGCTCTAACATTTCTGGTGTACTTATTCTGTAAGGTGCTTTGGACACTGGTGCTGCTCCTGGAACAAGTTCAATCATAAAATCAATGTCTCTCTTTGGAGGAATCCCTGGAATCTCATCAGGAAAAACATCTCTGAACTCTTGTAACACGTGATAGTCTTCCAACTTGAGAGTTTCATTCTCTGTTGCCTCCTCAATATGGGATGCATATAACTGGAAACCTTTTCTACAAAACTTCTTTAATTGCATCGCTGAAATATTCCTTACAGAAGTTGCCTTTGGTATGCCTCTTACAATTATTGGGTTCCCTTCTTCATCCATGCATTCAAAAGTCTTGTTATAACAGTCAAGCTTCACTCTGTGAGCTTCTAACCATTCCATTCCAATGAGAACGTCATAGGAACCAAGTGGTAGAACATTCAAATCTACACAAGTGACCAATCCATTCATCACCAATGGACTTTTCTCCACCACTTCATTAACTTTTCTCTTAGTTCTAGTGGCTAGCTAAACTAACCATGACTTGCTATGCTTTGATTTCCTAAGAGAACAAACCTCCACTACTCTTGGAGCAATATAACTATGAGTAGAACCAGGGTCAATCAAAATAGAAATAGATTAATCAACAATCTTACCTGCAACTTCAACCACAATTGACTGGTGATCTGCCTGGCGGTCTTCCAGTGCTGTATAAATTCTAGGTACGACCCTTGCTACTTGTCCCACTGTTTCTGCCTCTTGAATATTGTATGCTAGCCTTGAATTCTCATTCTCAAGTGGACAGTACCTGCGCATGTGGGGTCCTCCACATTTCCAACATTGGAGTGGTGCTCTGTTATGTTGTGGATCTCTTGGCTCTTCTCCCACCACTCTAGCTAGCTGCTTCTCAACTTGGGATGGATGCTTCTGCTGATTCTTGAAGTTAGAAGGTTTGAAACCTTTATTCCTTTGATCAGACTTCTCATTCAACTTGTTCTTCCACGCCTTCTGGTAGTCAAGTTTGCTCTTTCTTTGCTCGTGGCAATACTTAGCTTTTCTTATCACCTCTTCCAGAGTTCTAGGTTCATAGAACTTAATTCGGTCTTTGTAGGATTGAGGTAGTCCACTCAGAAAGCACTGGATTTTTACCTTCTCCTCTTTAATATACCTGACATACCTCAGTAGTTCCAAGAACTTGTTTGCATATTCCTCCATGGTCTAATGTCCCAATCTCAACTCATGGAATTATTTGATTTTGTCATCATAGTACCGGTCAGAGAGGTACTTCTGCTTAAAATATTTTTGGAATTGTTTCTAGACAATCTTCCTTTCATTTATCTTCTTTACTTTCCTGAAGTGTTCCCACCAAATAGACGCTCTCCGTGTCAGATTGAAAATGGATACTCGAGCTTTCATATTTCCAGAATAATATTGGACTTGGAAATATTTTCTTATTCCCAGAAGCCAAGCTTCAGCTTCTTGGCCAGTCTTTACCTCACCATTGAAGGTAGGTGGCTTTTCCTTCCTGAATTCATCTCGTGAGCAGTTCTGGTAACGCCTCTTCCTCCTACCCCTGTGAGATGAAGAGCCTGAATATTTAGTGGATCTTTCAGAGTCATATGACCCACTAGGAGATATCTTCCTTTTGTTCTCATGAGAGGAAAAACTTGAACCATCAACGGGTTTTTTAGAGTCAGATGACCCACTAGGAGATTGCTTTCCTCCTCTAGCAGTGTTCTTACTTCCTTCTGGCTTTACTGTCTGGTCCCCAGAGTTCATCTTTCTCTGAATGTATGTAAAAATGTGCAATATGGCTGCATTCAACTGATTCTGCTCTTCTTGAGCCTTAATCAGTCTTTTGTTGTTTCCTCTGTAGCTCTGTCTCTCCACCCTAAGGCTTCTCATGGTGGTTGCAAATTCTGGGGGAGTATCTTGGAACCTTCTCCCATTATACTCTATCTATGCATTTCCAATTCTGACATTTTCCCCCATAGAATCTTCCTTGTGCACATTGGAGTCCCATGCATAATCATTCATATCGTCTGTCCCCATGGCCAAACCAACTATTCAGAATCGCACTGCCCTTTCTGAAGGTGACTGTAATTCTTAAAAAAATGTGTTAGATAACAAAACCATTAGACATAATCAAAATGAAAATCACTTACCCACTTCCCATGGCAGTTTTTCTCTGTTATGCGGCCAACAATACGTTGGAACTATTAACCAACAACTCTTTAACTGTCCAAATCGGTCCATCGAGGCCCATTAATGTAACCACTTTTCTTTTCCGGCCCATCCAGGCCCAACGTTGCATCTAGTAGCTCTGATACCACACTGTCATGTTCCCTCCTGCCTTGGAGGAGAGAATGCGACCCAACTCTTCTAACTGAGTTACCCATCTCTGATTCTGCATTTGTATGATGATTCCCGATCCCTATTTTTTTTCTTTAAAGATCTACACAAGAAATAATTGCTCTTGCTAACCTTCTAATCCAGACTGTCTAAAATATTTATCTTCCCCAACTGTTGAGAGATCAAACGGTTGAGAAGAATCACAATGGAAATCAACGGTCAAAGTTTGCTCTACATCTAGAATTGAATCAACGGATGAGAATCATCCCGCAGAAAATCAACGGTGTGGAGAGATTTGCTTGCGAAATCAGAAACATATAAAAATTTCACTCTCTCACCCCGCATCCTGCATTCCACATTCCACATCCCGCATCCTGCATCTCACATGCGGAATGGCCGTTGCGGAGATAAAAGTTGCAGAAATCAAAATTTACCATAAGTCATTTCTGTATCCTGCATCCCGCATCCCGCAAGTTGTGGAAAGGGATTTGCGGAAAGCAGATTTCACCAAACGACATTTCTGCTTCCCGCATCCCGCAAGTTGCGGAAAGGGAATTGCGGAAAACAGATTTCGCCAAACGACATTTCCGCATCCCACATCCCTCATCTCGTAAGTTGTGAAAAGGGAATTGCAGAAGGGAAAAATCTATGGAAAATTGATCTGTTCATGAAAATTTCTAAGTATAAAACTAATTTCCAACATCCAAGCCATCACCAATCTGACCGATATAACTTCAAGACAACTTAGAAAATTCATTGAAGTAATTAAACACATAGATGCATCATTCATGAAATATGCAGCTAAAACACAACACATTTTATTCAAGCATTCATCATTTCATATAAATTTATAAACAAGTATAGTTGCAGGGATTGAAACACAAGAGATACTTATCTTTATCAGAAGCTTGTCCCACAACTAGCTATGTCACTACAATGTTCCACCCAACCATAGGCTAGTGCGCTCATCAATCTCTCAACAACACTGCCACCCCCAAGCTAGGCATGATTTCCCCAAGGAATAAGGAACACTAGCAGAACTCCCCATAGACAAGGATACAATAAAACGTAGCCAAGCCAACACAGTTGGGTTTATCAGATGTACACAGGAAGCGATTTACACATAGCCAAATTTTATACAAGTCACAGCCAAGCCAACATATGAGTTTATCAAGCTACCGGCCAAGCCATCCTTCGAGTTGGGTTTATCAGGATTTCACAGACAGTGGTTTACATTTAGCCAAAATTCACATGAGACACAACCAAGCCAACAGAGTTGGGTTTATTAGGCTGCCAAGGAGGTGGAGAGACTAACTACTAAGCTAGTGAGCTCAATCCCAGAGCTATGGACACCTCCACTAGATCTAGCCTGAATTCTAAACATTTACACATCCAACACAAGGAAGCAACCCCTTCTCTGCTACACAGTCCCTCATGCCATGCCTTCCCTTCCAGTGCTATTCATGGTATGTAAAGAAGAAAACCAGCCCTCTAGATTGGTCTGTGAGGTTCCTTCACACACTAGGTTTATCAAACAAGTCCATACTCCATTTCCATTCCCCAAATCTATTCAAATCTCAAACGAAGATGTACACACAACGATCTCAGTTCTGGGATTAAGAAAATGTAACAGAAGACAAGGAATACACACACACACAACAATTACGTATTTCTAAGCATTGTCTGAGCCAGACCGATTACTGCAATTACCAAAAACGAAATCGTTTGCTGTTCATTCAATTCAAAAACACAAATCGGATTTTGGGCATTTGCATTCCAGAAATGACTGACAGATAGGAAAATCGTAAAAAGGAAAACAATTCACATTACAGGAAAATTCCTAAAGGATCAAGACTCAGATTGGTTTTGCTTGTTGTAGGAATGCTAGAATGTATTGCCAAAACGTTCCACATAGTACAAATCATGAGGGAAAGGTGAAATGTGACTGCATGAGGGAAAGACAGGTGTTTTAGGTGTTTTCTTTCCCAATAAAATTTAAAAAACGTTTTTTAGAAATGGGTGCTCTGTCCATTTCAAATTTCTGCTTCCTCTTCCCATTCCCCCTCCTTATCCTTAGGAAAAATCATGCCCCCATCTCATTTTGCTACATTGACATAGCTGGCTATATGATTTTAATTAAAAATTTCAAATTTAACATGATGTCCAAACTTATAACATTCAGCTAGCATAAAAACACCATCGGCCTAAATCTTAATCATCAAAACATAACACTAAATTGACGGTGGGGATTTTTCCTTGAGCTCCACACCATGATTATTTACATCATATTATTTAAATGCAAATGAGGTCAAAACCGGGGTGTTACAATGTCTTCCAAGGAGATGACTCAACAACCAAAATTATAGATGTGGAAAAATCAAGTTCTTTCTCAATTATGGAAGAATGAAAAATCTCCCTAAGGTTCTACATATTCTAGATCTAAATAGAAAACTAAGAGTTGTAAGTAAGATGGGTGATGCAAATTTGCATACTATATTTGAAAAGGACACATGCAAGATGGTTTTAGGATCAATCGTGTTAATAAGGGGAGTTCATATTATAACTCTATTCAAGTTATTGGGAAACACTTTTAATGATGGGTGTCATAGTTTTGGTGTTCTCTAGGATATCAATGAAGAAGATGGGTCTCCTACTATCCCTAGAGAGGAGAAAATGTTGTGGCATCAAAGGTTGGGACATATTGGAGAGAAGGGTCTTCAAGAATTATATGGTAATGCTATGGTTGATGGTATGTATGATTTCTCATTAGATTTTTACTTTTTTGAACATTGTATATATGGTAAACATAATAACGTAATATTCCCATCTAGTGCTACAAGAGAAAAATGAATCTTGGAGTTGATACACAATGATGTGTTCAGATATTTCCCTATTCCATCCCTAGGAATATATGTGTACTATGTTTGATTTATAGATGATTTCTTAAGGAACACATGGATCTATTCCCTTCAAAATAAACTTAATGTTTTTGAGAAATTTAAATATTTTAAGTCTCTTGCAAAATACCAGATGGATAATAAAATAAATATGTTGAGGATAGATAATGGCAGATATTTTTGTAGAAATTAGTTTGATGAATTATATAATAAGTGTGGAATATCAAGGAAGAAGACTACTCCATACACACCAAAACAAAATGGAGTTGCAAAAAGAATGAACAAGACATTTAGAAAATGCAATAAACATGCTCGTTGCATAAGGTTATAAAAAAATCTCTTGGAAAAGGTAGAAGTACTGCATGTTACTTGGTAAATCAATCACCTACATTAGAACTTGCAGACAAAATTTTGCATTAGGCATGGACTAGTAAGAAACCCTCTATTAAACATATCAAAGTTTTTGGTTGTCATGCTTATGTGCATGTTCTAAAGGAGAATATGAGTAAGCTAGATAATAAAGATGAAAAATGTATCTTTATTGGTTATTAAGATGGTATAAAATGTTATAAACTTTGGAATATTGTACCAAATAATATTGTTTATAGTATGGATTTAGTATTTAGAGAGGTTAAATTTGTTCCAAAATATGAAACACGAAGGTAATAAGAACCAAATACAATAGAGTTTGATTTGGAGGTGAAGAATATGACTCATCAAACGATTATGAACTAGAATACGAAGAACCTTAGACTCTAGCCTTGAGGAGATTGGTTTGGGAAAGGAGGAAAGAAAAGTGTTATACTCCACCTTATTTTTGTTCTAGATTTGTTCGATTTATTACTAATATTTATCATGTAGCTATTACAGAGGAAGTGGATTCATAGGAATGTAAACTCTAGAAGAAGGCCATGGTTGAAGAAATGGATTCCTTGGGTAAAAATGAGAACTTGGATCTAGTTGAGTTGTCATCTAGAACAAAACCTATTGGTAACAAATGGGTTTCTAAGAAGAATTTGAATGCAAAATGTAAGGTAGATAAATACAAAAATTGCATAGTAGAAAAATAATATTTCTAGGTGGAGTGGATTGATTTTGTTGCTATTTTTTCTCTTGTTGCTAAATTAAACAGTATTAGATTTATTTTATCTAAAGTTGTCACTTTTGATCTTGAAGTAGAGAATCTGGATTGAAGACAACATTCCTACATGGTGATCTTGAAAAATAAATCTACATGGAACATCTAGAAGGTTTTGTATTGAAGGGAAAATAGTTGTTTTGCAAGCTAAACAAGCCGATGTATGGATTTAAAAAAAAACCAAGAATGTGGTATCAAAATTTTGATACTTATATATTGGGGTTTGGTTTCTCAAGAAGAAAATATGATCACTATTTGTATCAAAAGGAGGTTGATGACCATGTTGTTTATGTGGTATTATATGTTGATGATATGTTGCTAAATGGAGGCAACAATGAAATCATTGAGGATGTCAAGTATCATTTGTATTCTTAGTTTTAAATGAAAGATTTTGGTGTGTCAATTTTTATTTTGGGCATAGAAATTAAAAGAGATTGATCAAATAAGATTAATTAATTTGAATCAAAGGTAATGTGTTGAGACAATATTGCATAGGTTTAATATGAAGGAATGAAAATAGGTAAAGTTACCTAATCTTATAGGTGCAAATTTATCTGCATATCAATGTCCCAAGACTAGACAAGAGGTATAAGACATGTACTATTTTACGTATTCTTGTGTTGTTGGGACTCAAATATATGCTATGGTATATATTAGACTAAGCATGGCACTTGTAGTGGGATTTTTTGAGTAGGTATATTTCAAAACCAAGGAAGGACAATGGATAGTTGTAAAGAGGGTCTTCAAATATTTGTGTGAAACTTCAGATTATGCAAATGCTACCAAGGAAGAAATAGACCTCACAAGAAGATAGATATATATATGGATTTGTCAATGCAAATTGAGTTGGATATATTGACTATAGAATATCCATAAGTAGTTATGTATTTAACTTATTTGGTGGAGAAATCAACTAGATGAGTAAGAGGTAGGTTGTAGTTGCATTATCAACTATATAAGTTGAGTACAAGGAAACCACTCATGGGAGTAAGGAAGTTGTATGGTTCCAAAGAGTTTTGTTTAGAAAGTAGGGAGGATAGGTTGTGAATCGTGATATCTCAAGTGAATTTTTTCTAGTGAAGAACCTTTTTTATCTTTCCAAGTAAAATAATATTAATGTGTAAGATAATTTTGTTAGAGACATGGTGGAAAACAATAAAGTGTTGATGGAGAAGGTTGATATATTGAATAATGTTGTAGATTCACTAACAAAGTCTATTAGTACTGAAAAATTTATCTTGGTGTAGATAATAAATGAGAATTATGGCCCCTAGTAGTTGATTATATGAATTCCTTCCCCTTGCTCCCCATTTGCGGGAAAGTATTCAACACGTGAAAGAATATTGGATATGGTTTTTTCAAGTTGGACATTTTCAGGGTTAGGTGTAATTTTCTGACATGTACGTACTCCTTAAGGAATATAGTTTTGTTGAACTTGGGTTAGTTGGGATTGAGGCATTCAGGCTTGCAATAATGAATTTCATGATAGAGGACCAAGAAAATGGTAACACAGTTTATGAACTAGTGGATCCACATAGGGAGTGAATGAACTACTACATGTGTCTCTATAAGAAGGGCCATGGGCATGGAGCTATGTAAGAGGAAATGAATACAAATTATGAGTTCCCATGTGGGTCAATGAGCATGACTAATCATAGGAACTACAAGACATCTGTGGTTTCTCATATGAAGGTATGTCAAATGTAGAGAATTCTCCACAGTAGTGATTTCCAATATGTTACCATTAGAGAAAGAAATTTAACCATATAGAGGATGCAACTGATCCTATCACCCCATGAGTGGCATGTAATTCCCTCCATTGATTTCGATAGGTGGAATCAGAATGAGGAGCATCAAGAAGGATATAATATAAGTAACCTAACTAGGAATAAATAAGGTCATACTATTGATCCTTCATGACGGATCCGTCATCATTTTGCAACATTTTTTATGCAACATCCTTAGCTATGATAGGTAAGAGTGATTTCAAAAACAAATATAAGAATATGGAATCATCTTGCTTAATTTTACACAAGCTCCATCATATATTCCATTCATACGTGGTATGCGATATGGTTAGCCATGTTTTGAAAACATAAAATGATCACCTCTGCTCGATTGCAATATCTAATAATTGAAAAAGGTAAGAAATTTTGTCACTAGGGTCACAAAGGTGGTATGTGTAATTACATATTGCTCAATATAACATTTGATAAAAACTCTAGTGGAGGTGCATTAAAATAATCATAAATGTATATAATCTTCAATTATGTTATTTGAACAACACCATAGGTTAAAAATACATGATTTGGTTCCATGGATATTCTCAAGCATGTCCCTCAAATTTGGGGATGTATGATGGTAGATTAGTAGGCAAGATGGGCCAAACAACATTGTGTTATTTGTATCAAATAGGTTAATAATGAGTCTACTCAAAACTAGGATATTTAAGATAGTCATAAATGGGAGATTAGGTGTGTGACTCACATTAGCATTGGCATTGGCATTAGGATTGGGATTGGTATTAGCATTATGTCCGTATATGTTGGTGGATGTAACTATTGATGGGGTAGATTTTTTATTTGGATTATTTAGAGAATGAAACGAAGGTAGAAACATAAAATGGAAACACACACACAAAGATATTGTAGAGAGCACAATAGTACAACACCCAAATTCTATTAATGAATGAAATGTAAAATATTGTATACTGCCAAACAATACAAACTAGACAAAATGATGGTAGCTTATCTTCGAAGAGAGATGTGTACGTTACACTCATTTTCTAAAAGAAATCACAAAAGGTGTGTTTATGAACAACCTAGAGGCCAAATAATTGGCAAGAAATCAACCACTAACCCAACACAACTATGGAATTTCCACTCAATGTGTCACTACCAGAGGAAACTCCTCTTTTAGGTTTTCTAATATTGAATATGGAAAAGCCCAAACTAACCAAGGGAGAGAACCTAAATAGAATTTTTCCAAGGTAAACTAAGAGGTTTGAATAACCTAATATATTAATCTATATTTCTTTTTATTAAGAGGTTCCAAACTATATGTTATTTATTAGATTCAAGATCACCCACTCTAGGTTAACAATTCAAAGATGAAGTAATTACCATGAAAAGGTAAAGCATGATACATAAGTGAACTTGATCATTAGAAATGTGCTAAAAAAATGTTGGCCTCTTTCTCCTTCTTGTCTCGACCCACAGTTCAATAAAAAACATAATACCAACATGACACCACAATACATTGGCCCGACAGATCAAGCTCAGTCGGTAACACCCACGAGGAAGGAACAGTCTCACCTGAGATATATTAATGGGTAAATTCTAGAACCATGTTTCTGCAGTTGGCGATGGGTTATAGTCCCTTGGTGCACAACCAAGGTGCTCGACAAAGATGATGAGATGGATTCTTTCACTCTGTGATAGTGGCGCAACCATAGCCATAGGTCACCTGCATGACACAACAATGTCTTTAAACCTTAATGACTGGCACAATGGTGAAACATAGAAAATTCCTTATACTCTTTAGAAAGTGTGTGACTTATATTTATACTTGGAAAATTAACCATGAACTCATACACAATAGTTCAACAATACGTTTAAACAATCATGCATTCATATTGCGGCATACATTCAACAACAACTGTAACTGTAATAATGAAAGATAGAAAACATTCATATAAAAATTCACCATTTAGAAACATTCATACATATAACATAAGAAATAACGTGGAAACCCATATGGGAAAAACCACCAAGGTGCTCTTCATCTGGCATGAGAAATATAGGTAGCACCTTGTAGCCTGCAGTTTGTAGACTGTTCTTAAGATATTTCTTTCTAACTCAATCTTCTTGCTCTCATGCTCTTTGGTTTATTCTCTATCTATTCCTACTGATATGCACACAGCCTGGACCGACTTTTCTACTTTACTAGTGGTATGCGCACACAGTCGCAACATTCGTGGCTCAACATCCTTCTACTTCTACCAGACTCTTCTCTGAGTTGACTACTGAAGCTATCCAAAACTAATCTAACCAACTGAACCAATATTCTCTAACTTATCTAACCCATATACAGAGTGGGTTCCTTCTATTTATAACATTTACCAGACCACGCATGGATGAATGAGTACTACTCAGTTATTATAGACTCAAAATGGTTACAAAATATCTCTGTTACATTAAATGCAAGCCCATACCTAGTCACAAAATTACTGCATGCATTAACCATATCATTAACTAGCCACGAAAATGTCCTTCAGCTCAGCTGTACCAGTCATAACTAGCCACAAAACCGTCCTTCTATCTCCTGCTGGTTTGTCATTCCGCAGTCTTCCTTGACTTCCACCCATCCAACAATAACTCTTCTACTTGCCTCTTGCACCGATTCAGATCTTCCTTCCTTGTCGTAACTATCATGTTGTATCTTCCTCTGCTCTGCGCTTCCTTCCCTTCCTTCCTCCACCGTGTGCATGTTTTATCTTCTACATTGGTTCATTTGCTTCCTTCTTGGCCTACTTTTCCTCTGTCATGCACGCACTTTTCCTCTTTTTCTTGTGCATCTCATTCTTCCTTGTGTACTTTTACTAGCCCAATAGGCCCCCTACACTCACAAGTGCCTTGTCCTGAGCCACTAAGAAAAAATGGATATCTTCACAAAATTGTGTCTGGTTGTGACTTAAGCCTTCATCTCAGGCTTCGACCCAGGCTGCACGAAAGGATCAACCTTGTCCTGGAATTCCTTCACCATTTTTTGCACTCTAGCACCTTTCGATGTGACTTCCTCCGCCTGTGTGGTCAACTGCTCCACTCAGTTGGAATTGATATGTTCTGACGGTCCTACCTCTAGCGATTGTGCCATATGTTGCAGTTTCTGCTGCACAGGATAAATAAGGCTTGTGAGCTGCACTGCTTTCAATTGGTGTGCCTCCACCTCGGATTCCCTATTCCACTCTTGGTCATGAAGAGCTTGGACTTCTTGATACAACTTTTTGATCTCTGCCATATTTGTAAGCTTCTCCTGAAAGGGAAGCTTTTTTATCTCTGGATTTGTTGCACTGATTTTCTCGTCATCTTGCCTCATGCTTTCCCTGATATTTTCTGCAGTCTCATCTTCTAGAAACACTTCCCATATTCTAGAAACAACTTCAACTTCCTTTGTGCAGAGTTCTTCTCCTTCGTTGATCTTCCGAGCAGCCTCAGATGCCGCTCTTCTTCTCTCTTCGAGCACCTCAGGAGGTGTTCTTGGTACTTGCCTTGCTTGAAGTTCCTAAACCTGCTTCTTTAGCTCCACTACAATTCGTGACAGCTGAAAAACTTGGGAAGCTGAATCTTCATCTTGTTGGCCCTCTTCCGGTGGGAAGTCTGCGACCGCGCCCTTAATGGCTTCAGCTAGTGCAATGCGACTGTGCTTGCATGCCTCGATTTATTTCTCTTTTTCTTTTAGAAGGGGCTTGCTATGCTTGGAATTCATTTTCCATTTCATTTCATGATAGGAAAAAACATTATCCCTTAGCCGAATTTTCGTCGCAGCTTCCTGTTATAGCTCATATACTTCACCCAATGACATCTTGGAGAAGTCGATCTGCAATGTTGCAAATTCTTTGACAACATCATCGAACGCACCCATCGTTGTTCCTATCTCCATTGCACACCCATGTATTTGCAATTTGATTGGAGGCACTAGCTCTGGTGTTACTAGCAGAACATTGGGATCCACCCCATAAGTTTCAGCCTCAATAGTGGCTTTGCCATCGTTAATGGCCTCAATGAGCTTATTGAGGTGCCCTGCAACTTGACCAGCCACATTCACTTGCTGTGTGTTTAGAAATTTGAGGATTTTCTTGGTGACCTCGACTACATCATTTGGTATCTCTTGAACATCCTCCTTGTTCAATGTGTTCGTGTTAGCTGCTCTGTCGGCTTTTCTCTTCTTGTGCAGTGGCTTGAGCTATTGTTGTTGTTCCTTCCAACGGTCACGGGTCTCCTCATCAGTAGGTGTATTCTCTTCATTGCTTCAATGGGAGCCACCATCATCACTGTTATCATATTTTTCTTCTTGCGATTGGTTGTCTTGACTGTTGCCTCCATTATTTCCTTGGCCATTTCCAGCATCACCACCTATGCTAGCATTTCCCCCTTGGTTAGCTGGTGGGTCTTCTTGGTTTTACATTTCAAGAAGTGGTTCTACTAGTGGGTTGCACCATTCTTCAGGCCATTCGGTGACAATAGAATCAACATCCTCATCTGATTATGAACCCTTCTTGGTGCGCTTGCTTAGCCGGGTCCTATTTCAGCTCTAAAATCATGTTATGCCCTCCCACCTAAAAATTTATGAAAGCAACATACTTGTGCACCGTCGCCATTCGGACTCTGTGGGTTCACCTGATAACATCACGCAACATCTCAGAATGTAAAAAGAACTCGATGTTATTATCTATCTAGCAGATTTTGTTTTTCTTGTCTTCCCACAGGTTTTGGTATTTTGCGCCTAAGCAGGGTAGTGGGATGTCCATTGGCTCATAATTTGGTGGGTTGGCTCACAAGGTGAATGATATCAGGATGAGCAGCCAGGCGTAGTGAAACTTGTATTTTGGGTCCTTCTGTGCCTATTCTGCATCATCAATCACTTCATTCAACAAGAACTGTGACTAGTTGAAAGTCATTCCTTGTGAGCATAGCTCTACCAACTCTACCGCTCCTGCGGTGCATTCATTTGGCCTCATATTGTGCAATAACTTGCATGACAAGATCCTTGCAGTGAACTGCATTCCAAATTATTCAATCTAGGGAATGGAGAATCCCCTTCCCATGCACTGCAGACTATATTTCTACTTCATCTTGGTGGTACCCCTGCCCTAGTGCAAATATGGCGCGAGATCTCGTCCTTTCTTTGACAATCCTGTAATCGACGAGATAAGCTCAAAATCGATCGTATATGGCTGATCGAGCCATAGGAACCCTCTATGGAAATAGACCAGAAGTTGTTTCACATATGTGTTGGCCTGCAGGCTATGGCAAAAATGTGACATGAACAACAAGTTGGTCAATCCTTCCTAGTCAACACCGACAACCCATTTCATTGGTTTGAGAATCTGGGGCCTAGTTGGCCCAGTCTGAATTGTGACCATGTAGTTATTTCTTTCCAACCCCAGCTACAAGCGAGTGTCATAATCCTCAAACCCCAACTGGGCAATCTTTTCCATGATGTCCATCAATAGGGGTACACGATCAGGGATTCGTGGCGCTGCCAATAATGTATTGGCTTTCGTGGGGAGTGTCATTGGCTCCACCTCGGATCTCCTTGACCAGACATAATGTGGGAAGAATTCATCTTCCTCCTCAATGCTTGGGTCTCTGTGAGGTGGGGACTCCCTTGTCCATCGGCTCTTCCTTGAGGAAATCCTCCTGCATGGGTGCTTTCCCAGCGTCATCCACAATGGCCTTGGCCTTGTATTTCCTTGTCATTCCTAGATAGGATGACTCTCTAGCCACTCTCTCCCTAGCCTATCTCAGCTCTCTGATAGGTTTTACAGGTGCAGTTGGTGGGTTCTGAACAGGGTTCGACATAGGGCATGAAGCAGGGGTTGGACCAGGCGTAGTAGCGGGATTCTTTCTTGTTCATGCCATTAGGTCAAGTTCTGGTTCTCGCTCTGGTTGTTGCACTTTGGGCGAGTCAATATATTCTTCAATTGGAAATCCCAAGGGGACAGTCATTTCAGATAACTCACTTGCACTGGAGATATTTATTACCATGGGTGTCGACTCTCACTCTGTGACAAACTTTGGCTCTGTAAATTCTTAGCTCTCGCTCTCTCTACGTGCGTAAAAGAGTGCTTGATAGCGAAGTCTTGTATTTTTACTTGCCAACGCGTCCTACGGTCGTCATACGATGGGAGGTCGAGGTCTAATTGGTCACATGGGATTCTCAGCCAACACATTTCTTCATTAAATTGGGAGCTCGAGTACTTTGCTGTACCTGTCAGCACAGTTGTGGGTGTTATGTCGAGGACAACTGATGGACCAAAAAGCACGATGTCATTCTCCTCGTATGTCGTCGATTTAATGACGCTTAGCTGTCATAACTACCTCATTCTTCACTAGATATTTTTACTTTAATGTTGACCAGCCTGTCATTTGTTTTTTTTCCTACACTTTCCACCTTTTCCTGCACTATGCACTTTTCCCTGCGCTTTCAGCTGGTTTCGCTGCAAACGTGCGAGAGAACAATTTCTGCCTTTTCTCTTTTTCCTGCTTTTTTTCATGTGCAACACAATTCTAGCCAGGGATGTTATGACCATCATAGTATGGTTTCAGGAGACTCCCATTCACCATACCTGTGACATAAGTTCTATCTAGTCTCTGGTGTTTTATTGCACACGCATCAGTGATGTGCGCGATTACATATGGGCCCAACCAATGTGTCTTTAGCTTACCTGGGTGTTTGAATAATTTTCTGTCATACAACAACACAAGTCCTTCAACTTTGAATGGTTTGACCTAGAGATGGTGATCATGCCATGCTTTCTTTCTATGCTTCTTAACAATCTGATGAAATCTTGTGACGAAGTGTTCCTCTTCCATCTGAATGAGCTATGACAACCTCTATTCGACAGCATCTCCGTTGGTCATCTCTATTAGCACAACAATCCGTAGACTTGGGAAAATATACTCCATTGGCACAACAAATTCTTGTCTATATACCAGTCTGAATGGGGTGTGCCCTATTAGTCTTTTGCAAGTTGTGCGATTTTCCCATAGCACAACTGGTACTTTTTGATCCCAGTCATCTCGACGAACATTGCATACCTTGGTCAATGCATTCTCCATAATATTGTTGAAAGATTCAACTGTTCCATTCACCTAAGGATGATAGGGTGTTGTATTCTTATGCTAGATTTGAAGCTCTATAGTCAGCTCAACAATCATTTTGTTAACAAAATGTGTACCTTGGTCGCTGAGTAGAATTTTTGGACAGCCAAATCTGGTGACTACGTTTTCAAATAAAAACTTCACCACTGTCGCAGCGGTGCAATTTTTAATAGGTACAGCTTCAACCCATATAGTTAAATAGTATGTCGCAGTGATAATGTAGTGTGTGCCAGTCCTTTTTCCTGGAGGACTGATCAAGCCCACAAAATCAACAACTAATTTGTTGAAGGCTTTCAGCGTTATCTGTGGTACAAGTAGTGTCAGAATTTTTGAAGCACATAGATCATAGCGAGGCCTTCTCTTTATGTCATTGTGTAGTTCTTTTATTCCGTTGATAGTTTTCTACTAGCAAAATAAATAGGGTGGTCAAGCACACCCTCTCCTGGATGTGTCAAAACTATGCCGAGCACGATAAATGACGCGTCGACATGCACATGGAATTCCTTCTTCCAATCGGGGAACATAAGTATTGGCACAGTGGCCATCTTGTTTTTTCAGTTTGTTTAATATTTCCTGGAAAGTTGGTTTTCACTGAAACTTTGCATCTTTCTTCAGTAGTTTCTCCATAGGTACAGTGATCTCTGCATACTCTTTGATAAACTTCCTGTAGTAGCCTATATTCCCTAGCACTAATCTGAGTTGCGTGACTGATGTAGGTGGTGGTAATTCAAGAATGATTGCAACTTTTGCTGGGTTGACCAAAATACCGTTGCGACATATGATGTGACCCAACAAGACACCAAACAATGCACATAATATACATTTCTTAGGATTAAGTGCGATTTGATATTGGTGACAATGGCCTAGCATCATGCGTAGACTCTCAATACGGTCTCTTACTATACCAAACACAGTCCAATCATCAAAGTAGACCTCAATAAATTTATGGATAAAATCTTTAAAAGAAGAGACTACTATTCTAGAAAAAATGGCAAGTGCATTCTTGAGTCTAGAGGGAATTAACGTATACTGGTAGCATCACTATTCTGTGACGAAGGTTGTTTTATGGCGATCCTCCTTCGTGATTCTGACTTAATGATAGCTAGAGAAGACATTGGTGAATGAATACATTTATTGTCCTCCGGTGCTTTCAAGTAATTCATCTATAAATGGTGTTGGGAATGGGTCGTGCAGGTATGCATCATTAAAATTTCTTAGGTTGACATATATCCTGACTTCGCCTGTTGTTTTCTTATCCTGGATAACTATAGGGATGATCCACTTTGATTGCTTAACAGGTTCAATGATTCATGTGTCATGCATGCGATCCAATTTTTTTTTTACCTTCTCTTTATATCTTGGGTTCAATCTATACAGGCGCTGCTTACTCGATTTAGCATTTGGTCGTAGGGGTATTTTCATCTCCTCTAGGTCATCGACTATTCCATTTATCTCTGAGAAATTGGTAGGGAATAGGTCCTGATACTCATGTAGCAAGTCTATGATCTTCGCAACTGTCTCTTCATCCCAATAATCTCCTATATTGGTGAACTTTGGGTTCTCTAGCGACCCAATGTTTACTTTCTTGATTTTCAATGGCTTAAGGAACTGGTCACTTGAAATACCACTTCCTTCCACCGCCTGTGTACCCTCTGATTCCAGTATGTTTATGTTAGTCAGATCAGCATCTGGGTCTCCAGCTAAATTGTAGTAGGCCATCCATTGCTGAATGATCACACTGCATTGGTGAGCATTGTCCTCTTCGACAAGAATTTCAGCAAATATCTTCTCCCTTATTGTTTGAAGCACAACATCAATTGTAGGTTGCTCATCAGCAAATTCAAATGTTTGCCTAAAATACTTAGTGAGACCTTCCTAATATTGGGTTCCTTGTCACAACTCTATAAATGCATACCACGTTCTAGGTGTCATTTCTAATGTATGAATGAAATTATGGACCCATTCCTGTTGCAGGTATTCTACAAATACGATGTGACACTGATTTATGTGATCGATAGGGATTGAAAATCCTGTGTATTTGTGGCTCATGGTGGTGAATTCTTTGCTGAATTTAACTTCCATCAACCTTCTGCATTATGGCCTATATTTTATAAACTTCTTGTGTTTACCCCACCATCTAGCCGGTGTAGCCTTTAGCACATGGTTGAATGCAGATAAGCACCGCGACTCTGTTACAAGTCGTTCAAAATCAGCTATGAAGGTTGCAAGGTTAGGAAGATCCTCATAGGTGGGCAGCTCTCGTAGCTCATTCTCCA
The DNA here is from genome assembly GCA_001517045.1 of Pseudotsuga menziesii. Lineage (NCBI taxonomy): Eukaryota > Viridiplantae > Streptophyta > Pinopsida > Pinales > Pinaceae > Pseudotsuga > Pseudotsuga menziesii. The sequence goes on from LPNX011111024.1 coordinate 303,441, forward strand.
CCTGTTGCACAGACCTTGTAACTCTGGCACACCTTCTCATAGAGACCTCATGTAGCCTATTTTTTCAATTCTGTAATGCCTCCCCCAAGTCGGATGTGCAATAGGTAACACTCTTCCAACTCAGGTTTCCATCCACTATCGGATTAATATAGTCTTCTTTCAAGGTAGTGACATTGTAGATTTGGTGAAGATAGTTGCCCTGTCCGTCATTGTAGACAGGCTTGACATACCTTTGTCCTTCCAATGGATTAATGGGAGACACTACTCTCATCTCATTATCCTCGAAAGAGAGGATCCTTTTCTTGAAATTGATAATGGTATGATTTTCTATGGCGCAATCTATCCCCAGAAGCATGGGATATGGATTTGTGTCATCAACAATGTTAATGACTTCAAAGTCCGCAAACCTGTGCAAATTTTCAATGTCAACAAGAACTTGACTCATTCTACCAATTGGGAGGACCTTCGCCTGATTGAAAATCCTTAACTGAATAGGAGACCAATCCAAGCGTGGATTGCCCATACTTTCCCAAGTTTTTTGTGTCAAAATATTGACATCAAAGCCTAGGTATAAAATTATATAATCCATATCATAATCCCCTATCTATGCAGTCATTCTTAACCCGTGTCCTGTTTTGAATTTCTTACTAACCCGGTTAACTTTATTTTTGGGCTGTGTCCCTATTGGTGTTTCTTCTATTAGTGCTTGTATTTCTATGATAGCATCTTTATCTTGTATTAATGCTAAGAAACTTGACAAAAACAAATTGAGCTTACTAACATTGTGTTGGGCCTTCTTCTAAAATATCTGTTGAAATCGTTCAGGCATCTCCCTGACTTCTTCTGATGTCGACGATTCTTCTGGATCCACAAGCTCACATCACATGTCCATGAATACTTGCTTCTGTTTCTGGATGTCGAATGGTACCTTCTTCTGTGTCAAGGGTCATACCTGTGGCTGCAGTTGTTCTTGCGAGGTTTATTGATAAGCTCTAGTCACAACACCTCCTCATGTTATGACAATGACATTCATATCTCTTAGCTCTGCAACAATCATTTGAACGTTCAAGCTCAGATTTGGGTTTGGGTTCAGATTCTGCGCAGGGTTAGGACTTGTGATGGTTCTAGCCTGCCACTTTGTGATCAATTGGGGACATTGATGTTGGCCAAAACCCACCAACAAATCCTCGTCGATAGGGGTTCTCATTTTTTCGATGCCCAACCAGCGCGATCTCCCCGAGCACTAGCCTAGATAGGTTTTAACCTTCCTGGAAACACTCATAGAGTAGATGAAGTCTCACCCGAGATGTTCGAGGGAGAGTTGTCAGAACCAAGTTTTTGGAAGTAAGGAGGAGGATCGGGGCATCGACAGTTTATAATCATGATTATCAGATCTAGCAGATCCATTCATCAGATATCACAGCATTCATCATAGATCTATTAGTATAACCACAGATCTTAACAGATCGCATCGTTTACTTATTCATTGCAGCAATATCATATTATTCATTAAAAAAGTAGATCCATAAAAAATCCATCATTGATATCGCAACACATAAAAAGAGGCATGAAAAACAATAGAAATTCAGAGCAACATCTGTCATGTCATATTACTTCTATGTAATAGATCCAAAACATGCAATACTTCTCCACATCCAGAGAATTATCAACCCATAAAATAACACAAGATTCAATCACTCATGGATTCACTAATCAAAATATCTCTATGTGATGTCTTATATGTCATATCTCTGCTCCCAGAGCTATCCATATATATCTATGTCTGCAATTCTAACTCTATATATAGGCCTACGCCTTTACATTCAAGGCCCACTTCTAACTAACTCCTTACAACTTCTAACTAATTTAACCACTAAGGACCAATATTATGAAGAAATGGTCAACGAGTACAAATATGACATAAAATGTGGGCTATTTTCTGCCTGTCGCACTATCTTTGCCTTGCGTGGTACCTTGTGAGTATGTGCAGCATCCTAGATGTTGCATAACTCACCTATCTCCAACCCATTACCAATAGGCCCCCAACACAGTCTTGTGGCTCGTCCTTGAGCCATGTCAGCTAGCCATGCTGTCTTCAATGATCCTGAAGAGTAGAAAGCATCACATATGCATCAATGTGCAACTGTTTCTAGATATGCCGAATCATAGTTGGCCGCAACCACGTCCTCAACGTCAATTGCAGCGGACCGTAGAAAACTTCTAGACTTTTGTAACCTGCAATGGCATTGTGCTTCGGCTTCTGTGAATACTACATCATTCTACATTTAGTGTCACTCTTCAAGAAGTGTCCGACAGTCAAATCTGTAGCTCGACATCTTCCCACTTGGTCCTTTCTTACACTCAGGATCAACCCACTTTTGGCTACTTGGTCCTTCCTTGCATTCAGGCTCAACCTACTTCTTCCCACTTGGTCCTTTCAGGCCCATCCTGTGCTGCATTAAGTTGACCCAGTTCCTTGTTCCTACAAACTTAGTCAATTGGGGCAAGAACTATAATCCCATCTGGATTCCTCATGGGTGTCTTAGTCGGCAGCACATACCGACTGGGAGAAATATAGCCAAGGATGACTTCGCCAGAGACTTGTATATCAACCAAACTAACTCGCATACTCACAGATTATTCATCAATTTCTGCTAATACAACATTCTCACTCATAGGCATCCACGTATCAAGGGAAGCCTACATTACCCCTTTGAACACCGCTTCCTTATGCAGTGGAGCTTCCTTCAAGGACTTGTTGCAGCTGCAACAATTCTCCCCATTTTTATTTTTAGGGTACCCCCTTATCTTTTTAGTCTTTAGAAGCCTTAAGGAATCTAATGACTTCACCAAATTTTTTCCCATGACTTGAATATTTGAAAAAATTGAAGGTTTGTTTGCTTACATCGGTTGCACAATTGACTATTTCTCCGATGTATCGGGTGCGCAGTTGACTAGCCAGCTGATGTTCCCATCAGGCTAATTCCAAGGTTTTTCTTCGATGTATCAGATATCGTTTCATTTATCACGTCGAAGGTGGTCTACCGATCCACCAAAAGCTTAGTCCAGAACAGTTTCGATGATCTGGGTCCCCATTCGTCTGTCATTTTTCGGTATCCAATTAAGCTTGGTAAATTGTTTTTCTCTGTATCGGCTATGTCCTGTGGAATGAGACAAGAGCCTAGTTGTTTCACTGGCCAATGTTGTGGAGGCACATTCCGATGTAAATCCAACGCATTCACATAGTCATCGCCGATACCGAGGCATGTTAGTTATTTTGATTGCCGATAATGGTTTTATATGTTTCGACGTCTTTCGCTTGATGTCCCGGTTATGGTCTGCCAAATCCATCCGATGCTTCGCGTCCGCTCACAATTTCCCTTCCAATATTGACTTAGCAATTTTATTCTTTCCCGCACATTAACCTATCCCTCTCATGGTCGAGCTTATAAAGCCATAGGGGTCATATTTTTGGTTATTGTTCATCCGTTTTTGATGCCCATTGGAGCTGCGTAGCTATTGTTGTCTGGACGAATCATTTTCCAGTGGAGGTCATTGTCCATCTAGGTCATTCGTAATATTTCTCCAGGAAGTATTCGCCTCAAATATTAATTCTTAGCATCGTTTTTTTTACCCGCAATTTTTTAATAGGGTTAGGTCAGTTGTTATCCCACGACGGGGTTTTCTTCATATAGGGTTTGCCCTATTTGTTTTACGGACACCGTCTCACTAGCCCACTCATTTTCTTGTTTATTCTTGCCCTGGTTATTGATTGATTTTATGTAGCCATGATTTACTCGACATTTGTTGGAAGAACAAGGGTAGGGTGCAGATGGGCGTTTCGCCGTCTGCATCGCTCCCTTTTTCCCTGCATCATTTTAAACCACAGAATGCACATCCATTGTTTGAGTAGCGGTAGGTTTCCATGGGATGTCAGATGAGTTTCCAATCATAAGAGAGGAATAGTTTTGGGGTTAGCATTTCAAGGTTTTAAAATTTTTCCATAGTCAGAGTTACTACCCGTAGACATAAGGGCATAGTGAAGATATAGGATTTTCCAGAGTAGAAGTTTGTTTGCAGATTTGGGTCCGATAGGATTTTGCAAGTTTCATAGTTTTTTAAAGTTTCACATACAAAAGGCCCATTTGTTTTCATAAAGGAAAAGATATTCAGCATAATCCTGTCCTTCAAATCTTATTGCTCAACATCATTTTTTTTACCCGCATTTTTTTAATAGCGTGAGGTTGTTTGTTATCCCGCAGCGGGGTTTTCTTCATATAGGATTCACCTTGTTTGTTTTACAGACACCGTCTCACCATCCTACGCATTTTATTGTTTATTCTTGCCCTGGTTCTTGATTGATTTTATGTAGCCATGATTCACTCCTTGACAATTGTTGGAAGAACAAGGGCAAGGTGCAAACGAGCGTTTCACCGTCTGCACCGCTCCTTTTTTCCCTGCACCATTTTAAACCACAGAATGCACAGCCATTGTTTGAGCAGCGGTAGATTTCTATGGGATGTCGAAGGAGTTGTCAGTCGTAAGAGATGACTGGTTTTGGGGTTAGCAGTCCGAGGTTTTAATATTTTTCCACTTTCAGAGTTACTACCCGTAGACACAAGGGCATAGTGAAGATATAGGATTTTCCCAAGTAGAAGTTTGTTTGCATATTTGGGTCTGATAAGCTTTTGCAAGTTTCATAGTTTTTTAAAGTTTCACATACAAAATGCCCATTTGTTTTGATAAAAGAAAATCTATTTAGCATGCATCTTGATGAGATGGTAATGTTCTGGTTATTTTTGTTATTGCTTTCAATATATAATTTTCTATGGGTAAGTGGATTAAAGCTATTTTTCATGATCAATACAAACTCATCATCAGCACAACAATATGCCATGAAAGAAGAAAAAGAAGGCCCAAGCAACAGAGCAGGAATCATAAGTGGAAATAATAACCCGAGTTGAGGTTATCTACAAAGACACCAAAGCCATCACTAGAATTGATCCCGAGTAAAAATGGGGAGAGATATACATAAGGATCTCAAACCAGAGTGTTCCAAAGGTTGGATTAGAGTATTTTCCTATCTATGCCAACATCGAGAGATCAACCATCATGAAGGTGGCTACCTTACCTGAAATTTTCCCTTGTTCAGAGGAGATAGGATGGATTCTGCCAAGGGAAGACGTAACAAGGATGATACTGGCTAACATTGAGGGGTAGGGTTATGCTGCCTATATCCCAGCCTATGTATCCATGGCTTATAAGTTTCCAACACTGCAAAGTTATTTGACTGAGAGTTGGTTGAAAGACCTTAACCTAGATGTGGTGGAAACAGTTAAAAGAATGATGATACCAGGTAAGAATTTTTGTACGAGTCCTTCAGGAGAGTACGAAACATCAAGCCTACGCACTCCATACAGGTTAATTGCCTTGATGTTAAACCGGATTTTCGGGAGGGATAATGGGAATAACTTTAAAATAGGATGGGTACCAGTGATCGTTTTTGTAGCCACCCAAGGTACAATCTTCGATTGGGAAAAAATAGTTTCCAACTGCTTGTTAGCTTGCATAAGTGTAGCACTGGGAGGAGTCTCCTAGAAGAAAACAAAATTTTATATGAGTTCAATCCTTATTGATTGTATTTTGTGTACTCAGCCTTTCCTAGCATTGAAATGCCAGTTGGATAAAGACCGATGCCTTGTATATGCTTCCTACCAATTATTCCGGGCTCACAAGTATTATAACTACTATAAGAATATTTGTGAATATTTTATTATGCCATTGTACACATTGATTTTCCTGGTTGAATGTAATTACATGTCAGAGGAAGCTATGAAGGTTGTGCAAGAAAACAGGCACTATTACTTGATTGAAGAAGGACTGTATTTAAGAATGTTTCATGGGTCAAGGGATCCTTCCATTCTACCCAAGTATGCTACAGACTATGTGATTCATAAATATGTTGCGAGACAGTTCTACATTAATAGAGTGGGTAATTTCCTATTTGAGCAGAAGAAGGCAATGTGTCCTGCCGTTCCCTTTTTTATAGGGAGTTACAATTTTTCCAGGGTGAAAACTGCAACGAAATTTGTTAAGGAACTAGAATATTTTCATTTTGGTGAAATAATCTTCCATAGGAATGACTCTGAAAAGAAAGTTGTTGATTATTGCATAGCAGCTGGAGTGCATTTTGAGTATACAAAGTTTTGGGACAAAGATGAAGAAGTCTTCCGGAATGCTCAGAACATGACAACTTTGAGGAGAAGGTTCAAACAAAAGATAACTACTCTTGGTGGGAAAGGCATAGATGTTGAGCAAATTAAAAAGAAAGAAGAAGAGGTTGCAAAGAAAAGGAAAGAAGAGGCACATAGATTGGCTCGAGAAGCAGAAGAGTGGCTGAGAGCTAAAAAAGAAGAAAAAAGAAAAACAACTGAAGAGGCCGAGAAGAAAGTTGAAGAAGCAAAGAAGAGAAAAGAAGAAGAAGAGTTCTAGAGAAGGCAGAAAGAAAGTGAGGGATTAATATTAGAATACACTGATAAGGAAAAAGAACAAGAAGAAAAAGCAGCTGAAGAGTTGCGGCAAAAGGTACAAGAAGGACAGGATTATGCTGATCCAGTAGAACCCTTTGTTCCATCTAGTATTAGAGTAGGAGGAAATCCATTTTCAGTATCAGGAATTGAATTGATTCTTTTCACTCCCATAGAAGGGGATGAAGTGCCTGATTTAAATACTATTTTCTATGACAAGGCCAAAGAGAAGATTGTTAAGAGAACGAAGAAAAAGGTGAACACTAGAGGAAAGATGGGAGTGATGGTGACCGAAAAGGTAGTGGTTCACAGTACCGACAAAGATCCACAATTAATGGCAAGGGATGGTGTAGCCACAACCCTAGCTACTGAAGATAATGTGGATATAATTATGATGGATTTAGAGTAATCCCAAAATAAGGTTACACAGTTGAAAGAGACCTTAAAAAGGAAAGAAGTGAAAGTCAAAATTTAAAGAGAAAGTATGAAGATATGATTAGTGAAATTGAAGAAACCAAAGCAGAGTGCTAGACTCCACAATTAGACAAATATGCTTTGGTGTTATATGCAAGCAATATAGAAAAAGAGTCCAAGGCCATCTTGGAAGATTTTGGGAGACTCCAGCAAAGAAATCAGGTTTTGGAGGTAGAAAGAGATAATCTGAAATTGTCAATTGAAGAGTTGAATAAAGAGAAGGGAAAGTTAGAGGATAAAGTGGTAGAATCGAAAATGCAAAACACTACTGTTGAGGGGAAAACTAAGCTTTATGAGACTCAGGTAGTAGCATTGGAAAATTATAAAACTTCATTGGAAGTCTCATTAAAAGCAGCTATAAAGTAGAAAATAGATATTGAGCCTTCGAAGAAGCATGCTCTTACACTCAGAAATAAGATTCATTAGATGCAGCTTTAGATGGCAGAAGAACTGTTAAAGGTTCAGCAGGTAGAAATAAGGCTTGAAAAAATTATAAATACAGCTTCGTATTTCTTAGACAGGACACAAGATATTATGGAGGCTCTAAAGGGATGAATGACTTGGTTAGAAACAAATAAGGAACCTCCAGCAGATGTACCCATCAAGGATCTAGAGACAGTAAAGTTGGAGTATGAGCTGATCGAATTTGGGAGTAAAGCAGCAGAGGAATTAGTAAAGACCATTAGAAGGACAAAGGCTGTTTGTGCATAATTCTATAGGAAATTTCTCCTAACTTACAATCATTGTCAGACAACTGCTAAGAATAGGTTGGAAGAATTGCCCAATTATGAAGTATTTTTGAAGCGATTACAGGAAAGATGGCAAGAGGATGAACGAAGCATTTAGCTGGTCAAAGGATTTGATGAGAAGGTGCTGAAAATTGCAATAGCACAAGCAACAGTTAGCAGCCATTTATTGGAATGTCAACTTCGCCTGATTCTAGCCAGAGTGGTGAATATAAAGTCTCAAGTTTCTAAACATGAGATCACCATCATATTTCTAGAGCCTTTTGGGTTTGAAACCATAGAAACAGGTGCAAATGTGTGGAATAAATTTATGAATGATCAAGTTGGGCCATCTTAGTTGTATTATTTCAAACAATTGATCAATTATGTAATATATTGTATTTATCTTTTTTCTAAGTATATACACTAGAGGACAAAATTTTGTTAAGGAAAAGTTAGGGGAAGCCCAAAGGGAAAAGAGGGCAGCTCAAGAGTTTTGTTGTTTGTAATAAATGTAGGTGATTTAGATGTAATGAGGACCTTTTTTCATGCAATATTTGTGCAAGGTTATTGTAAGAATAACTACTTCCTCTTATAATAAAGAATATATATTTTCTATTGGAGAAGGCACTATGGAGTCTCAAATGCTTGCCATAGGCTGGTTGAATGTGAACTATTTCTGTTTCAGCTGTTTCTATGAACTCTGAGATCATTCTAACTCACGAATTATTTCATGTTATGAATGTTCTCCTATTTATTTCTGTGAAATTTCCACATCATATCTGAGTAATGAATGTTTTAATTGACAATGAGCTATCTCTTTGTTTAGATTTCTACTTATATTCATGTATTCTGAAATATAACAGCTATATGTAATATTCTAAATGTATGTGTTATAGTACGTTACTCATAATTAATTACAGTATTGATCCCTAGGGATAGGTTAAATAGTTAGTATTAGTATAAGTTGTTTTCTGTTTATGATTTAGAAGTGAAAGAGGTAAGACAAGAGGTAAGAACCTATGCATCACATTATGACCCTCTTTGTTATCTCTATCGATTTGCACTTACTTAGGCACTAGCATATCATACATAAATATAAAACTAAAAAATACACTTAAACGGTGGACCAGGCTGCAACCGGTAAAACAAGCTTTAACCGTTACGTGACCTACGGTAGACGGACTGTAAACCAGATGGATTGCCAATACCAAACAATAATGAGCCAATTGGGAATGATTATTGGGGAGAATACCTACTATTGTTACCTGTGATTTTCCATTCCTCAACAGTTTTGATGCTAGAAGGAGGGCCACCAGTGCATGCCTGGCCAATGAAGTTCGTTTTCTCTAGAATTCCCCATCGGTGATAGTTTAGAGACTAGTATCCCTCAAAGACCTACTTCTGAAGAAAAGGGCATAGGGTATCTCTATCCCATTAATAACGAAGTGGTTGATGATTTAAGGAGAATCACTAGGGCGTACACAAAGAAGATTGGAGGGTTACCGATTATTCCTACTTTACCTAGAAGAGAGTTTTGTAAGAAGGACCATGCTCAATTGGAAGATTCAGTGTTAGTGGAAGACCTTGAAGAATTGGTAGAAACAACCTTGAAATAAGTTTTCCAACGTCTGAATCAGCTAGGACTAGATTCCCCTCATTGTTCTCCTTTTCAAACCCCTGTCTAGTCTCCTCCTCAATCTCCACTCAGAATCATGGCCAATGTGAATGCAAATCAGCCAACTCCACCACCTGCTTGGAGGGATAGATATCCTTTGAACCTGACACCTCCATTGCATGCTATGCCTCGAAATTTTGACAAATATTTACCCAAGTTTGAACCAAATGAAGGAATTCTTGTGGATGATCATTTGCAGATTTTTTTTATCTGGATTTAGAGGGATTACAAGCAACAAAACATGAAGATGTAGTCTACAGATTATTCCCGCATACTCTTAAGGGAAAAGCAGCCTCATGTTACTTTTCCCTATAGTAAAATTCAATCACAAATTGTAATACTTTTGAGAGACTGTTCAAAAACAAATACGAAATCCAGAAAAATCACATTGCTTTAATGAAAGGATTAATTTCCCTAAAGAAAGAGAAGAAAGAAAGGGTACATAATTTCACTCAGAGGTTTTCTTCCTACTTGAATAATTTCGATGCGGTCGACAAACCATCCGAGCACGCCCTAATTGAATTTTACACCTCAGCTCTTGGCCCTGATTTAGCCATGTTTGTCAAAACATCGGTTAGGCCCTCTTTAGTAGATACTTATGAAGAAGATGAGAAGGTGGAGGCAGAAATGGAGAGTATATACCATTATCCTGTGCAGTCAGAAGATAAAAATTATGGGAACAAAAATCCTCTATTATTAACTAAGCCTAAAGATGAGCGGTCACAAGCCTTTAGATGGAGTGGTAAAACTGATGTAGAAGTTGTCAAACAGGGTAATTGATTTTGAAAAAGAGAAGGAGGCCCATAAATAATACAAGCCTTATTATAAAAAGAGAGATGATAACAGTCAACCCAAGCCTCCCCCACATAGTCCCTCAGCTATGAATTTGGCAGATGTAGGAATGGATAATTTCTATACATTCCATCAACATCCTCACTTTGAGAAGAATTGCCCACAGTGGATAAATTCGATGACCTTAGTGATGAACCAGTTATTGGATTCTAAGTTGACAGAAACTGTGGATGAGAAAGAGAAAGATCATGAACCAACAGAAACCCAAGAAGAGGACACTTTGGTTTTATGGGATTGTGTTTCTATGTTCAACGTAGAAGATGAAGGTTTACCCGAGGAAGAATAAATACCGGACAGAAATGTTACAACAAGAAGTCAGAATTCATTAAAAGAGAATAACCTGATACTTCCCAATATTAAGAAGCTTCAGGAGAACATGAGAAAAGTAAAGAATAATACTCCAACTATTAATATACCTGAGTTTTTCATTTCAAGCCAGAGTCCCAAGAAATTTAATACGCCAGTAAAGTCTACTGAAAGTAAAGTTGAGAATGTCAAGAAGAATTTGGCTGAGCATGTAATGGGATATGACATTGTAGAAGATATTAAAAAAGATAAGGCAAATATCTCCTTGTTTGAAATGTGCAATCTACCCCAACAAAAGGAAAAGCTTTTAAAAGCACTTGAAACACCTGTGAAGGAACCTCAGAATGACAACCAAACTGATGAAGAGATTGGCAAAGCAAGTTCAGGAGGAAAGTCTAAATATAGGACTCCAAAATTTCTCCTAACTTTTGAGATTTCCAATTACAACGTGCGTAATTGGCTGGTGGACTCTGGAGCATCAGTAAATGTCATGCCACTTTTAGTTTGTAAACAAATAAATGGGCAGCCTAAACCAACCACAGGCCAAGTTATCCAATTGGATAGGATTGCAGTGAAAGTGATAGGAGAAATGGAATATGTCCTGATCCATTTTTCAGTAGAGGAGAGAGTCTGTTAATACAAAGACATCGTTGTAGCAGATATCGTAGACGCATATGGTTTGGTTTTGAGACGGGATTGGGAAGCAAAATTGGAAGGATACTTTGCATCAGATTGGTCACATGTATCGTTACCTTATAAAGGTTGTCAGAACCAAATAAAGGTTTTAAGGGAACCTCAAATGAAGTACAATGTAACTCAGTTGGAGGGAAAAAATGAACCAGTAAATTCTGTGTTGGGAAACTATTTTATTGAATTGGAACTGAGAAATTACCAAGCTGAAGAAGCCAGAAACATATCATATATCCAACCCGATCTCCTTCAGTTTTCACGATCTGATAATATTGATTGTAATATAGTAGATTTAGTTTCATATGTAGTTAATAATTCAGATTCAGTAGGAGTAGAAAGTTTTTTGATTCTTTATTTTGACGGTTCTAAAACCTTGGAAGGATCAGGAGCTGGCTGTGTCCTAATCTATCCAGAAAAAAATAAACATTTTCTTTCATGTAGATTAGAATTTGAATGTACAAATAACATAGCCGAATATGAAGCATTAGTCTAGGGACTGAAAAAAGAAATGGAATTAAAAGTAAAAAATCTTAAAGTGTACGAATATTTTGAAATCGTTGTTAAACAAGTTTGAAACAAAATTCATTGTATATCACCACATTTGAAGGCTTACCAAAATGAAGTTTGGGAATTATTAACAAATTTTGATGCATTCAATATATTTTCAATTCCTAGAGTAAAAAATGCAGCAGCTGACTTGTTAGCTACTTCAGCTGCAAGATTAGTACCTACAAATAACAGATCCTCAATTGAATTACTTTTCAGGCCTTCTGTTCCAGACAACATCACCAATTTGAGAGTGTTTGATGATGATCAACAAATAGTAGAAAGTTTAATGAATGATGATACATTCAAAGGAGCCATAATAGATGAGGAGGAACATCAAGCGAACCTCCAGAATGGTAGTTTCATTCCTAAATGAGTTAGAAATATAGAATAGATGTTTTATCTAGACAACAAGTTCAAAAAACTAGTGAATGTCAAGACACATAGCTCACCTTTACAATTCGAGCTGATAAATCTAGGGACAGAGGCTGAACCCAAATATGTGAATTTGGAAAAGTGTTGTTCACCCAGGGAGAAGAGAAAATTCATCAGTTTATTCAAACAATATAAATATGTGTTTGCTTGGACCTACGAGGACCTCAAAACTTATGACACTAGAATCATACAGCATGTTATTTCAATCAAAGTTGGAGTCAAACCTTATCAACAACCTCTGAGAAAGATGCATCCCAAACTAGAGCCCCTAATTCAAAGTGAGATGAAAAAGTTGCTGGATGCTAAAATCATATTTAAAGTCAAACATTTAGAATGGGTCTCAAACTTGGTACTAGTGCGGAAAAAGTATGGAGAGATCAGACTTTGCGTTGATTTCAGGAATCTAAACCGTGCGTCAGATAAAGATAATTACCTTGTCCCACCTATGGAATATATACTACAAATGGTCTTAGGTTATGAACTATTTTCTCTAATAGATGGATTCTCAGGTTATAACCAAGTGCTCGTAGTAGAAGAAGACAGGCTCAAGACCACTTTCAGAACCAAGTGGGGGGATTTTGTGTATAGGAGGATGCCCTTTGGACTCATTAATGCTGGAGCAAATTTCCAAAGGGATATGGATATATCTTTCCATGGTCTAATTGGCCATAGTGTTGTGGTATATTTATATGATGTTACGATATTTTTGAAGGAAAGAGAGGAACATGCGTTTCATCTTACGCAAATTTTTGAACGTTGTAGGAAATATGGCATTTCTTTAAATCCTAAGAAATGTGTGTTCACTGTCACTGAAGGAAAGCTATTGGGTCATTTTATTTCTAAAAAAGGGATCTCAATAGACTTAAAGAGAATTAAAGCCATAGAACATATCCCTTTACCCCATAATAAAAAAGGTATGCAATCTTTTATGGGGACAATCAATTTCAAGCGAAGGTTTGTACCAGACTTTGCTCAAATCGTCAAACCTTTCCAACAAATGGTCAAGAAAAGTTTGCAATTCAAGTGGATTGATTCAGAGAAGGATGCATTTAACAAGATCAAGACATCCACAGCTCATGCACCATCACTCAAAAGTCCCAATTTCGAAAAATATTTTATCTTGTACACTTTTGCTTCTGATGATTCATTAGCAGTGGTGCTTACACAGAAAGAAGAAGGGGGAGACGAGTACCCCATATCGTTTATGATCACTGGTTTTCAAGGGGATGAATTAAAATATCCCGTAGTTGATAAATAAGCCTATGCATTTTTTAAAGTGGTGAAGCAATTCAGGCCATATATATTTAAGAGTCCCACCAAAGTAATAGTCCCGCACCCAGCAGTACGATCTTTTTTGTACAAAAATAATTGGGAGAAATAAGAGGTAACTGAGTGACTTCCTTGCAAGAGTATGATCTGGAATTCAAACCAGCAACCATAGTTAAAGGACAAGGACTTTATATATTGATGGCCGAGATTCAAAACCATGAAGATAACGGTTGGGATAATGAAGCTGAATTGCACATGGTGGATGTATGTCCTCTATTCACAGCTCCAGACTCATGGTATAGAGATTTAATTCATTATCTTCAAGAAGGATATTTGTCGAAACATTGGAATCCCAAGCAAAGAAGAGCATTACGTCTGAAATCAGCCTCATATCAAATTATTGATGGAGCACTGTTTAGAAATAACTACAATGGAGTCTTTCTTAGATGCTTGGAACATGAAGATGCAAATAAGGTTGTAACAGAACTACATGATGGACCTGTTAGAGGTAATTTCTCAGGAGATACAACAACACATAAGATTTTAAGATCTGGATATTACTGGCCGACATTGTTTAAATATGCTCATGCTCATGTTAGGAAGTGTGATACTTACCAAAGGAGCAGTGGGAGATAAGTCAATGTAGCAGGACCTTTGAAACTAGTTATTATCTCAGAACCATTTGAGTAGTGGGGGATTGACATTATCAGAGAGATCAATCCAAATTCTTCATTGTAGCATAAGTGCATTCTGATAGCAACATATTATTTTTCCAGATGGGTAGAAGCCATTCCATTATGAAAAGTAAATGAAGATGCAGTTATGGATTTTTTGCAAGACCATATTATGACGAGGTTTGAGGTTCCAATTGCCCTATTTTTTGATAATGCTTCATATTTTTCAACTATTAAATTGAATGCATTTGCAAATGAAAAAGGAATTAAGTTGCACTATGTTTCTAACTACTATCCACAAGGAAATGGTTTGGCAGAATCCAGAAATAAAAACCTTATTAGAATTTTAAAGAAAACGGTAATAGAAAATCAAAGGAGTTGGAATCTAGCTTTGCCCAATGCACTCTGGGCCGACAGAGTCACACCCAAGAACTCCTTAGGTGTGTCACCGTACACTCTTGTCTATGGGAAAGAATCTATCATGCTTCCTAATATTCTGTTGACATCCTTTAAACTAGCCCAGGACTCTAGAGGAACTGATAATGAAATTCTATAAATCCAAATTCACAATCCGCTAAAATTAGAGGAGTCTAGGTCCAAAGCAAGAGAGAGGTTTAAACATCAACAAGATATGGTGAAGAGATGGTTTGACAATCACAAAGACAGGAAAAGGGAATTCAAAGTAGGCGATTTGGTTCTTAAGTGGGACCACCCACATGATGGGAAGGGAAAGCACACTAAATTTCAACAACTATGGATAGGCCCTTTTCATATTGGAGAGAAGATAGGCTCCTCAACTTACAAATTGCAAGATTTACAAGGGTGGGAGGAGAACTTACCAATAAATGGTTTAGTTCTCAAGCCATATTTTTTTAAGGTCTTGTGTTTCTTTTGTACATAAATAAATGGTTTTATTTGTTTTTGTTTTGCTTTGCCTAGATTAGTTTTAGTTGATTTACTTCTATTTTCTCAAGATTTGATTGCTTGTAATTTTTGGTTTGCTTTATGTTTCAATAAATCAGCACAACTTTTGGTTTCAGAGTTCATCAGAGTTCTGGATAAACTAAAAAATCTTTGATCAAATACTACTTACTATTTACACATACATAATGTTTAAGGATTCTTTAAAATTAGCAGATTATCTGAGTAGATTATGAACACATTGAAGTCCTGCTTAACCCCTGTAAAATAACTAAGGACATAAAAGTATAGAATACTATTTTGAGGCTCCATTCAATTCACACTAAAGACTGTCCTAGGAGGTAAACATCAAAAGACCCATGGAAAGGAAGAAGGGTAAACAATTGTATTATATTTAAATGATCCCATGCCACAAACGACAGCCAAAAGGATAGCAAGAGTCAAAATCTCCCAAGAATCAAACATATATCAAAACACATACTGAACAAAATCAGTTTGAATAATATTGCTCAAAAGTTCTTTTCCATTTGTGAGTTGAAATCAAAATATCTCTCACACAAAAGGACACTATGGATAGAGGGGCATGAACTAAAATTTAGAAAGAAAAGCAATCAAGGAGGACTCAAAAGGACAAAAGTCCAGAAGCATCAAAAGAATGCAAAATGGCATGGGAATGAGGAACAAACGAATATATCTGTTCACCATCTGTTACAATCCTGTGGTGTCTAAGTTGGAAGTTATCCAAAGGTAGAGGTAAAATAAACTTCATATCTTAGGCATCAAAAGAGTTATCGAGACCATGAAATCCTGGTTTCCCTTTCTTCAATTTGGACCATCATCAATTTTTAAAGATCATAAATATTGTATTCTAGAAATCCAAATATATTCTTAAAGAAATCTAATAAAGTAATCTAACAGGATACCATCAAAGTAGTTGTTGTCTCAAAGGATAAGTTGTTCAGAGATCTGTGTTTGCCAGGTAGTCACCAATTATTGCAGCTGCAACAATTCTCCCCAATTTTTTTAATTTTATTTTTAGGGTCCCCCGTTATATTTTTAGTCTTTAGAAGGCTTAAGGAATCTAATGAATTCACCAAATTTTATCCCATGACTTGAAGATTTGAAAAAATTCAAGGTTTGTTTGCTTACATTAGATGCACAGTTGACTGTTTCTCCGATGTATCTGGTGTGCAGTTGACTAGGCAGTCGATGTTCCCATCAGGAGAATTCTGAGGTTTTTCTCCAATATATCAGATATCGTTTCATCTATTGTGTCAGAGGTGGTTTGCTGATCCACCGGAAGCTTAGTCTGGAACATTTTTGATGATCTGGGTCCCCATTCGTCTGTCGTTTTTCGATATCTGATTAAGCTTGGTAAATTTTTTTTCACCGTATCAGTTGTGTCCTGTGGAATGAGTTGAGAGCCTAGTTGTTTCACTGTCCAATGTTGTGGAGGCACAGTGTGATGTTAATCTGACGAATTCACATTGTCATTGTCGATACCAAGGCATGTTAGTTATTTTGACTGCTGATAATGGTTTTATATGTTTCGACGTCTTCCTCTTGATGCCCTTGTTACAGTCTGCTGAATCCATCCGACGCTTCGCATCCGCTCGCAAGTTCCCTTTCGATATTGACTTAGTGCTTTTATTCTTTCCCATGCGTTAACCTATCCCTCTCGCAGTTGAGATTATAAAGCCATAGGGGTCGTATTTTTGGTTATTGTTCATCCATGTTTATCGTCCATTGGAGCTATGAAGCTGTCATTGTCTGGACGAATCATTTTCCAGTGGAGGTCATTGTCTGTCCAGGTCATCCGCAAGATTTCTACAGGTAGGATTCGCCTCAAATATTATTGCTCAGCATCATTTTTTTTACTCATAATTTTTTAATAGGGTTAGGTCATTTGTTATCCCGTGGCAGGGTTTTCTTCATATAGGGTTCACCCTGTTTGTTTTACGGATGTCGTCTCAGCAGCCCACCCATTTTCTTGTTTATTCTCGCCCTGGTTCTTGATTGATTTTATGTAGCCATGATTTACTCCTTGACACTTGTTCGAAGAACAAGGGCAGGGTGCATATGAGCATTTCTCCATCTGTACCGCTCCCTTTTTCCCTGCAATAATGTGTAGCCATTGTTTGAGAAGCGGTAGGTTTCTGTGGGATGTTGGAGGAGTTTTTAGTCATAAGAGAGGACTAGTTTTGGGGTTAGTAGTCCAAGGTTTTAATATTTTTCCACTATCATAGTTACTACTCGTAGACATAAGAGAATAGTGAAGATATAGGATTTTCCCCAGTAGAATTTTGTTTGCAGATTTGGGTCTGATAGGCTTTTGCAAGTTTCATAGTTTTTTAAAGTTTGACATACAAAAGGCCCATTTGTTTTGATAAAGGAAAAGCTATTCAGCATGCATCTTGATGAGATGGTAATGTTCTGGTTATTTTTGTTATTGCTTTCAATATATAATTTTCTATGGGTAAGTGGATTAAAGCTATTTTGCATGATCAATACAGGATCATCATCAGCGCAACAATATGCCACGGAAGCAGAAAAAGAAGGCCCAAGCAACAAAGGAGGAACCAGAAGTGGAAATAATAACCCGAGTTGAGGTTATTTACGAAGACACCAAATCCATCACTAGAATTGATCCTGAGTATAAATGGGGAGAGATATACAGAATGATCTCAAACTAGAGTGTTCCAAAGGCTGGGTTCTAGGATTTTCTTATTTATGCCAACATCGAGAGATCAACCATCATGAAGGTGGCTACTAGACCTAAAATTTTCCCCTATTCAGAGGTGATAGGATGGATTTTTCCAAGGGAAGACGCAACAAGGATGATACTGGCTAAAACTGAGGGGCATGGTTATTCTTCCTATAGCCTAGCCTATGTATCCATGGCTTATAAGTTTCAAACACCGCAAATTTATTTGACTGAGAGTTGGTTGAAAGACCTTAACCTAGATGTGGTGGAAATAGTTAAAAGAATGATGATACCAGGTAAGAACTTTCATATGAGGCCTTCAAGAGAGTACGAAACATCAAGCCTACGCACTCCATAGAGGTTAATTGCCTTGATGTTAAACAGGATTTTTTGGAGGGCTAATGGGAAGAAATTTAAAATAGGATGGGTACCAGTGATCTTTTTTGTAGCCACCCAAGGTACAATCATCAATTGGGAACACTTAGTGTCCAACTGCTTGTCATCCTGCATAAGTGCAGCACTAGGAGGAGTCTCCCATAAGAAAACATAATTTTATATGAGTTCAATCCTTATTGATTGTATTTTATGCACTCAGCCTTTCCCAACATTGAAATTCCAGTGGTATAAAGACCGATCCCCTGTATATGCTGCCTACCAATTATTTTAGGCTCACAAGTATTATAGCTACTACAAGAATATTTATGAGGATTTTATTATGCCATTGTACACATTGATTTTCCTGGTTGAATGTAATTGTATGTCAGAGGAAGCTATGAAGGTTGTGTAAGACAACGGGAACTATTACCTGACTGAAGAAGGCCTGTATTTAAGAATGTTTGGTGGGTCAAGGGATCCTTCCCTTCTACCCAAGTATGCTACAGACTATGTGATTCATAAAGAATTTGTGAGACAGCTGTACATTGATGGAGTGGGTAATTTCCTATTTGAGCAGAAGAAGGCAGTGTATCCTATAGTTCCCTTTTTTATAGGGAGTTAAAATTTTTCCAGGGTTAAAACTACAACGAAATTTGTTAAGGAACTAGAATATTTTCATTTTGGTGAAATAATATTCCATAGGAATGAATCTGAAAAGAAAGTTGCTGATTATTGCACAACAACTAGAGTGCATTTTGAGCATACTGATTTTTGGGACAAAGATGAAGAAGTATTTTGGAATGCTCAGAACATGAGAGCTTCGAGGAGAAGGTTCAAAAAAAATATAACTACTGTTGGTGGGAAAGGAAAAGTTGCTGAAAAACTTAAAAATCAAGAAGAAGAGGTTGCAAAGAAAAGGGAAGAAGATGCACATAGATTGGCCTGAGAAGCAGAAGAGTGGCTGAGAGCTGAAGAAGAATAAAAAAGAAAAACAACTGAAGAGGCCAAAAAGAAAGCTGAAGAGGCTGAGAAGAAAGATGAAGAAGCAAAGAAGAGAAAAGAAGAAGAAGAGGTCCAAAGAAGGAAGAAAGAAAGTGAGGGATTAAGATTAGAAGATTCTCATAAGGAAAAAGAGTAAGCAAAAAAAGCAGCTGAAGAGTTACGACAAAAGGTACAAGAGGGATAGGATTATGCTGATCAAGAGCAGACTCGGTCTTATGATGATCTAGTAGAACCCTTTGTTCCATCTAGTAGTATAGCAGGGTGAAATCCATTGTCAGTATCAGGAATTGAATTGATTCCTTTCACTCCCACAGGAGGGGATGAAGTTCCTGATTTAAATACTATTTTCAATGCCAAGTCCAAAAAGAGGATTGTTAAAAGAACAAAGAAAAAGGTGAACACTGGAGGAAAGATGGGAGTGATGGTGACCGAAAAGGAAATGGTTCACAATATCGGCAAAGATCCATGATTAATGGAAAGGGTTGGTGTAGCCATAGCCCTAGATACTGAAGATAATGTTGATAGAATTATGATGGATTTAGAGCAATCCCAGAAGAAGGTTACACAATTGAAAGAGACCTTAAAAAAGGAAAGAAGTGAAAGTCAAAATTTAAAGAGAAAGTATGAAGATATGATTATTGAAATTGAAGAATCCAAAGCAGAGTGCCAGACTCTATAATCAGAAAAAGATGCTTTGGTGTTATTTGCAAGCAATATAGAAAAAGAGTCCAAGGCCATCTTGGCAGATTTTGGGAGACTCTAGCAAAGACATCATGTTTTGGAGGCAGAAAGAGATAATCTAAAATTGTCAATTGAAGAGTTGAATAAAGAGAAGGGAAATTTAGAGGATAAAGTGGCAGAATCGGAAATGCAAAAGACTATTGTTGAGGGGAAAGCTAAGCTTTATGAGACTCAGGTAGTAGCATTGGAAAATTAGAAAACTTCACTGGAAATCTCATTAAAAGTAGCTATGGACCAGAAAACAAATATTGAGCCTTTGAAGAAGCATGCTCTTACACTCAGAAATAAGATACATCAGGTGCAGCTTCAGATGGAGGAAGAATTGTTAAAGGTTCAACAAGTAGAAATAAGGCTATAAGAAATTATAAATATAGCTTCGTATTTCTTAGATAGGACACAGGATATTCTAGAGGCTCTATAGGGATGAATGACTTGGTTAGAACAAATAAGGAACCTCCAGTAGTTGTAGCCATCAAGGATATAGAGACAGTAAAGCTAGAGTATGAGCTGATCGAATTTGGGAGTAAAGCAGTAGAGGAATTGGTAAATACCGTTAGAAGGACGAAGGCTGTTTGTGCAGAATTCAGTAGGAAATTTCTCCTAACTTACAATTGTTAACATATAACTGCTAAGAATAGGTTGGAATAATTGTTCGATTATGAAGTTGGTTCTATGGTTCCACAGTTGTTTATATGGTTCCCTAGTACCACAACCATGCCCTATTGTCCTAGAATGTCTCCTTGGTGGGTTGAAGAAGTTGCAATAGAAAAAAATTTAGGGGAAACATTTCGCCAATTGGATAATTTTTGGGTTTTTTTCAAAAAATAAATTCACTATTTGGTGATTTTTAGTCTCTAATATCGGCTATATTTATATAAAATATGTTTTTTTTTCATAATATTCACCAAAATTTACAAGTTTTAGTGTAAATTGTATGTTTCATAATTAATATTCTCCTACTTATCTATATATATGTTTTTTTCAATCCAAAATTATCACCTAGAATACTATACTTAAGTATACTATTATAATCCTTAAAAAATACCCAGTATCCAAATGACCCTTTTAGTGGTCATTTGCGTGTTGTAGAAGTCATGGAACCCTAGAAGAAGTCTAGGCACCCTCACACCTGGTGCTATTGGTTTGATAAAGTGTTGAGGGTCATTTGAGTGTATTAAAGTAAGTAAGGTGGTCTTAGTGCTCAAGGGAGAGTCCTTGGACCCACACACTTGATTCCTTGATGATCATGAAGATCGGGCTCTTGACACCTTGGTGCACCTTTTATTTATTCCTTGACACCCTTACATTTGGTAATGTCCAAACCTAAAACCCTAAAATTTACATTATCCCTTGAAGTCCTAAATGGCGACCCTTAAACAAATCAAGTGCTAAAGCTTAATTCAAAGTTGAACACCTTGTTCCTCTAAAGTTGACAAAGAAATGGTCAAATATTTTAATGAAGTGTGGGAACCCACTCACACATGGTTAATTACTAATTAAATGATAATGATTTAATCCATAACCCCTCTATCCTACACCTACAAGTCTGCCCCATTAATCTCAACTATCAAAACAAGTAAAAAATCAAAAGATTAATTAATGTCGTAATGATTGAATGTTTTGATAAAAAAAATTAATAACTCCTCCAACATGGACAATAAGTTTCTTTAATATATTAAACATTAAAATCTTTAATAAAACAATCAATTGTTTACCCTCCTAGAAGTTGGCCCCAACAAGTGTTAAATCATATTTAAAATAAAATAGAAAACTTTATTTTCCTCAACAAGTCGGCCCCAAAATGAAGACCTAAAACAGTATAAATAACCAAAAACGTTTGTCACTTTCTAATGAAAACAATTATGACTTGACTGAGGCATTCACTGGTTTTTTTGGACTGATATTTTGCAGTGTATGGGAGAGCACCAGAATTGCAGGCCAGAATTTTGTTTGAAGACTATTCCTTTTTGGGATTAAGTCAAGAGTCAAATAGTCCAAGTTCTTGTATCATTGTTTCCTTCTTACCTTGCAACAGACCTAAGTTTCCTGAGTGAATAGTACGGTTTTCAGCACTGTCCAAGTTTTACAGAGCCTTCTCTCTGATTTTGGGTTACCTTCAGTAGCATAGAATGATCCCTTAAGACATCCAAAATATGCAAATTATTTATTAAAGGGATCCAAACCTTGAGCAGAGGCATATCGTCAACTACAAACCAGAAGATCAGATCAAAATAAAATTCCAAGTAAGAGTCTTATGCTTGTTGATTTTAGTTTGGTTTGTCTTGATCAAGGATGTTGTTTACTGTGTATGTGGATTAATAACCCATGGATGTTGATCGTAACCTTCTTTAGGAAACAAGTTGTTTAAATTTGTTTTAATATGTTGTTGGGAAGTCTGATTTAAGACCAAGTTTAATTACATTCATTTGACTAAAGTTGACTGTAACTACCTTTGTATTGTTTTTAAGTCTAAGTTGTCATTATCCCTCTAACAATAAAGTCAATATTTGACTTGACAAGTTTTGAGAAGTTTAGAGTTGGATTTGACTAAGTTTGACAATGGTATAAGTAGCATTATTCTTGTATTGACAGAACTATACTAAGTTTGACATTCTAATCTTGTATTGATTTGATAAGTTCTAGGTGTCTTAGATTGTATGATAAGCTTATAGCATTGACTAAGTTGACTAAAGTAAGACATTGATTGAGTTGACAAGTTTTCATGACAATGTTGTAAGGGTGTGTTCAAGTTGATTGTTATCTTTATCTTACCCTCTATAATTGACCTAAGAATGATTAAGTGAAGAATGGATGACTATGAGCTTTGACTATTGACCTTGAGCTTGTCCATGTGTGATACTGAGGTTAGTTGATTTTAGTTGTTTTACTATCATGTATTGTTGAGAATTGACTATGGTAGAGTCTTTTATATGAGTCATGAGGTTGAATGAAAGTATTGAAGTGGTTGAGACTTGTTCTTTTAGATCATCCATATTCTTGCTTAATGTAGATCTTGATTGATTAATTTTGTCTTAGGTTGACCATCGTCTTATTTGAAGTTAGTTGGTTGATGTTGTCTGTCAAGATTTGCTTGACTGAGGTGTTTTTCGAGTCTTGAGGATTTGTTATGGTGTCATTGAGGTGAGTAAGATTGGGTGAGTAAATTCATGGTCATGTTGTAATTGTAGTACCTTGACCATATATTGACCAAGTAAGAAATTAGGTTTCCCATAGAGCAGTTATGGTCAGGTATTTGAGCAACTGCATATTTGATTTGGCACAGGTTCGGTTGAGTAGGATTGGAATAGGTTCTCTTATGTGCGTATGGTATGACTCAGATTGGATGAATTGTATGAGTAGTTGGTTTAATGTAGGTGGACTGAGTTTGGTGTGTAGACTCAGATTGAATAAGTTGGATGATTGATTAGTACAGCATAATTGGATAGGTTACTGTTTCAATTCTGGTGCAATGATGAGAAAGTGATGAGTTTATGAATAATGATCAAATGATGAGCAATGTGATACAACAAACAATGATCAGTGGATAGTAGTGGCAGTGGATGTGTAGTGTCGTACATATTGTGTAGTATAGTACAGGTGTTGATTAACAGGTCTACAGGATCAATGTGGTTTTGGTTCAGTAGTTCAGTGTCTATCTTCTTACTAGGGTGGCAGGACGGGGAAAGGAAAGGAGGTCGTAGCCTTCTTTTGGTTGAAGCTGAAAAATTAGCGAGTGGTAGCTTCCTTCAAGTTGAAGCCTGTAAATCAGGTGGTTGTAGCCTCCTTGCATTTGAATCTATAAAATTGAAGTCTTTATAATAAGGGGGTTATTTCCGCCTTCTAGTTATTTTTGGAAAACCATTTTAAAAACGATTCAATGGTTTCCCCCCGGGACTTGGGTTTCCACGTAAAAATATTTTGTAATATGTTGCTATGCTTTCAATTTAATGACGATGATATGATGATGGTAACAATGTTGATGATGATATAATGATAATGTGATAATGC
This sequence comes from Pseudotsuga menziesii, assembly GCA_001517045.1. Lineage (NCBI taxonomy): Eukaryota > Viridiplantae > Streptophyta > Pinopsida > Pinales > Pinaceae > Pseudotsuga > Pseudotsuga menziesii. The sequence continues at coordinate 327,368 of LPNX011111024.1, forward strand.
ATAATATTGAATAAGTTAAAGTTGAAGAAGTAATAATAACTTCACACACGGATTCGTGCCCCCTCTCTGTGTTCCTGGTGTGTCCAGCAATTGGTACCATAGAAGGTATTCACAAGAAATCCTTACCAGCTTGAAGTATATCCTTGACACACCATGGGGTTCTCAATGAATGGAGTACCATTTTTTAGTGGAACGAATTACTACATCTGGAAAAGAAGAATGCAAGTTTATCTTGAGGTAGAAGGAATTGATGTATGGAAATCGGTTCTTACTGTATATAATCCTCCAAATAAAGTGAAAACAACACCTCATAAGGAAGCAAAGAAAAATAACTCTATGTGTTGGAGACATTTACCATCATACACACTCTTTTTGGTCAAATTGGCCTAGTGAAACCACTATCCTAAGTATAATTGACATTAATTGACATCAATGGAGCATTAATTGCCATCATCCAGTCACACCCATGCCTCCCTACAGTCAAGGAGGCTAACTTAGCCTTCTTCTACAGTCAAGGAGGCTAACTGGAGCACTCCGAGGGTGATTTGAGTGATATTAATGCACCTAATTGGTAACTGGTGGTTACAGTTAGTTCAACCAGTCAATTAAGGCACCTCCTCTCATTAAATATATTATTTAATGATTATTTATTATTATTTAATGATCTGGAGTCAACAGGGCGCCTCCACCAACTTCTAATGGTCAGTTCAGCTTTAGTTAACCTCATCGGGGTTCATTGAAGTCATGGAGCACTAACACTTGATGGTTGGCTTGCTATGACATGTTTTTAATCTCCTTCAGTTGAGATTCAGTCATTTATTGCACTTAGACTTCAGTTAGGTTTTGGTGAGTCAATTAGGGTTTTGGTCAAGTGGTTAACTCAGTGTGATTGAATGGCTCAGAGTTAGTTAAGCTAGACTCACTCATTGATTTCAAATTGCCTCGTTAGGTATTCGAATTTCTCATTGATTCAAGCTATTGCTTGACATTGTTATTGTAACTATTCATTTTTTTATTGAATATACAGAGAGGAAACCATTTTGGTTCCGATTAACACCATTTCATGAGTATTTGTTGATTATTCTTTGATGAGATTGATTCTTTGTTCCTAGATCAATGTGCAAGATTAATATGGTATCAGAGCATACGGAGGATCAAAAGATCTATCTCTCAAAAACAAGCTTTTTGACAAATTTCTCCATGAAATTTGAGCAATAGCTCAAAAATATAGCATTGCACTAGAAGCCAAGGCTTACCACTCAATATCCCAAGTAAATAACTTGTTGATCAAGCTTGCTTGATTAACTATGCTGGGTGTGATGAAGACCTAGAATGTGCAGGATGTATGACCTTATGGTGACCCTTTTGTTTTGATTTGTAGGTTTTAACAGGTACAACTTCGAATGGACTCATCAATCCCTCTTCTCACCCCATTCACAAGCTATTCAGAATGGAAGTTGAAGATGATTGCATATCTGAAGAGACAAGGTCTCTATGAGGTGTCTATTGGACTTGGAAAAGAGTCTTATGAGAATGAGAATGACTATCTAAATGACAGTGATAGAGCTTTTGGAGCAATATGTCTAGCCCTTTCTCCTAGCTTGTACTACCTTAATGGTTTTGCTGAATACCCAAAGGATCTCTAGACAATATTGGACAGAACCTTTGGCAAGCACAATGAGGATCATAATAGTACTTTGGATATCACATACAGCACCACAAGATTTCTTCACTCAAAATTCTCAGCCTCTACTCTCTTTGATGAAGTTGTTTAAGATGAAGATGAAGCATAGTCTTCTACACATTCAATTCGAATTGAAGAAAGTCTCCATGCAGTGACTTCTTCTCCTGATGCTCCGGAATTTCATGAGATCTCTGATATCTCATATACTCATATTTATGAAACATAATAAGACATTAAAATCTTTTATATTGAATAAAAATACTGCTGTGCTTCCATGCAAACATTCAGCGGTGATTTTCCTTTGAATTCTGTGCAAAATTTACCAATAATTGCTTCCGAAAGTGAAGAGAAATTTGATTTTTCTCCATCTAATGTTGCTGCTGGTTTGAAAATATGTAAAAAATTGGATATTTTGGAAGAAATATCAGATTATAAGAGTGACACATTCGCTCCCCATGATCTAGATCTTCCAGCAAAATCCTGCAGGATTGCATGCACCAAAATTCAGAATTTTGAAGAAAAATACAACTGTGCATCCACCATCTCGATTGACCATAATTTTGGATCTGATATGATATTATTTGGATTTGATCTGATATTTATTGGTTCAAAATTTCAGGTTCATAAACCTTCAGTACTACTTGTAGTTGTTCTCATCAACGGTGTGAAGAAACAAGTACCGCAAGTCTCCTACAAAACTGCTGCTGGGGATTTGATTTCATTTCATAGTTTTGGATCTGTTGTGAACTTATTTAGATCTGATTTAAATTCTGATCTGATATTATTTTGTTCATATTTTAAAATACAAGAGCTTTCAGTCATGCTTGTAGCTACTCTCACCAATTTCGGTGTGAAAAATCAAGCACCGCAATTCTTCTTCAATTTTGATGATGGGGATTTGGTGTTAGTTTCCTCTTATGAGGTTGCTGATATTTTATTATGTGATTCATTAGATATTTATGAAGCTATATAATATTATGGAGCTCAATAATTCTCTCTCCAGAGTCCCAAGTCTTCTCTACCTTTGGTCACATGCTCATCTCCTCACATAACTAGTAAAGAGGAAGACATTCTGCATCTGCTTGGACACTTGCTCCTAAAAATTGGGGATGATTTTACCACTCATGGTTTTCTGTTCAAGGCTGAAACATATCAGTTTATTGAGTGTTCCACACATGGTTTGAATCTTCAAGAACCTTTTCTCTCTCTTCAAATGATTTTAGTTGCTCTACATGGGTCCAGTTTTCACCATGCAGCTGCTTATATTTCTGATTCAGTTGAGTGCATTGTTCTTCTTCCAAAGTGGAAGATTCCTCCAGACATGTTCATTTATTTTGGATTCAAAGGTTCACATGCATAGTCTCAGGATACTGCTACATTAAAGAACTAATTCTTGATTTACTGCTTAGTTTGAGGGGGGGTATTTTTCCCATGAGGTTTTCCCCGTTTCCTTGGTTATATTAAGTAGTTACTTTATTGTATAGGGTGACCTATGGCCTTTGTTTCGAGGGCCCTAGCATTTTATGCGTCTATGTTTTCTAACTCTTCCTGAGTATAGCTTAAGGGGGGGTGTTGGAGACATTTACCATCATACACACTCTTTTTGGTCAAATTGGCCTAGTTAAACCACTATCCTAAGTATAATTGACATTAATTGACATCAGTGGAGCATTAATTTCCATCATCCAGTCACACCCACGCCTCTCTACAGTCAAGGAGGCTAACTTAGCCTTCTTCTACAGTCAAGGAGGATAACTGGAGCACTCCGGGGGTTATCTGAGTGATATTAACGCATCTAATAGCTAACTGGTGGTTACAATCAGTTCAACCAGTCAGTTAAGGTGCCTCCTCTCATTAAATATATTATTTAATGATTATTTATTATTATTTAATGATCTGGAGTCAATAGGGCACCTCCACCAACTTCTGATCGTCATTTCAACTTTATTTAACCTCATCGGGGTTCATTGAAGTCATGGAGCACTAGAACTTGATGGTTGGCTTGCTATGACATGTGTTTGATCTTCTTTAGTTAAGATTTAGTCATTTATTGCAATCCGACTTCAGTTAAGGTTTGGTGAGTCAATTAAGGTTTTGGTCAAGTGGTTAACTGAATGTGATTGAATGGCTCAGAGTCAGTTAACTCATTGATTTTGAATTGCCTCCTTAGGTATTTGAATTTCTCATTGATTCAAGCTATTGCTTGACATTGTTATTGTAACTATTCATTGTTTATTGAATATACAGAGAGGAAACCATTTTGGTTCCGATTAACACCATTTCATGAGTATTTGTTGATTATTCTTTGATGAGATTGATTCTTTGTTCCTAGATCAATGTGCAAGATTAATACTATGGTTATGGAATCCATCCTTGAAGGCCTAACATATATCCAAAAGAAGAAGACAGGGAAGTACATCTCAACTAAGGAACTATGGCTTATATTAGAACAAATCTACTCCAATAAAGAACAAGAAGTAGAGGTTATGGAATTAATGCTTGAAGATCTAATAGATATAGAAATGGAGAAAATATGAAAGTTCAACTCAGTTGAATAATTTTCGTTCTAGATACATCAGCTAAAATCAGATGAACAACAAGAAGCAGAATATATTCCCATTAAAAATTCAGTACAAGATCCATTTAAGTATGAAGGTAAGTCCCGTGAACACTTTGTTTGTAATGGTTTTAAAGAGATGTGTTTATCAGGTATAGAAGATAAGATCCATTTTGAATTCATAGAATGCAATACTTCATATTGTGATGAAAATCCTTTCTCTCTGATAAGTGATAGAAATCTAAAATATACTATGATAGACAATGAAAATACTAATGGTTCGCAAGAAGAGAAAAATATTTGTGAATAGAACTAGGTATTCCAGGAGCAATTGGATAAATATGAGAAGAGGAATCAAGAATAATCTGAGAAGGCCACATAGACCATAATTAATCTAAAACTCCAAGTTGAAGAAGCTACCAAAATAAAAGAAGCCATATCCAACTCTTTGAAAGATAAACTTGAGAAGCCAGCTATAGAAATTGAAAAGAAATCAGAAGAAATTGTCAAGCTCAGAATATTGCTAGAAGACAAGGAAAAAGAATATGAAGTTACAAGACAAAGACAGTGAGATAAGTACCTACAAGACTAAATAAATATTGGAAGAGAAGTTAAGAAGAAAACAAGAACTTGAAATCAAATCCTTGAAGGAATAATTATAGAAGGTATTTCTAACAAAGTTTGAATTTGAAAAGGACCTCTCAAAACTAGGAAAGGAGAATCATGTACTAAAAGGTCAACTACAAAAATCCCATGAGGATGTGAAAAATTCAAAAGGATAGATAGAATACACTATCCTTGATCTGAACAAATAGGTAGAAGAAGTCAAGAAAATAGAAGCAGATCTAACAAGACAACTCCAAGAAAAGATAGAAATTTATCAAAAGCAATAATTGAAGATCCTCTATATGAAGGAATATCTAGACAAAACATCTACTCAGTTAAAGACAAATTCAAATATTGAGAATAAAATTGAAGAAAGTAAAAGATCTATGGAAAAAGAAGAAAAGGATTATAGTAATACATGTATTCTCAGAAGATCCCATGATCAGCAAGAATTAAGAGAAGTTATTTCTCATAGATGTCCTATAAGGTTCCATGGTCACTGCTACAATTGTAACAACTATGGTCACAAAGGCATTCATCGCATATCTCATGACATAATCACTCCAGAAAGAATCAAAGTACATTTTCCATTCAGTGTTACAATTTCTATCGTTATGGACATTTCACAAAACATTGTTGGATGTAGGGACCAGTTAAAATTTGGAGAAGAAGGAAATATCACTTGAATGAAGTGAAAAACCATGAACCTACTAAAGTATGGAGAATAAAGTCAGTAGTTCAAGACAAAAATGATGGAAATATTGGGAAAAACCTAATGCTATTTTGAAGACTATCTACTAGTAATATGAAGTGTACAAAGAATGTGTAAAAGGATATATGTACTTGATTATCTGATTTGAGTACCTGATTGGAAAGGAAGAGAAGTTGATGATAGGGGGAGCATGCCCTAAGGGGGAGCTGTATGATCAAAGGATGTTCCCTTTTCCATTGATGCCAAAGGGGGAGAGAAGTTGTGAATAAGGGGAACATGTTCTGAGGAAGAGTTATGGTGTTTTCATCAATGACAAAGGGGGATAGTGTTGATTAAGTTGTCATTGATTCCAATAGTGCATGGCCATTGATTCCAACAAGTGTGTATTGGTGTCCCTTGAGAAGCCCTTGAGGTTTAAGTAGTTGTCAATGTAAAAGGAGACTTTTTGAATTTTTCAAATCCCAAGTATGAATCCCTTGGATCCCTTGGGACAATGGAAAAATACCTGAACACCATGTAGAGTGTTTAAGTACCCCTAAGTTGGTTCTATGGTTCCACAGTTGTTTCCTTGGTTCCCCAGTACAATAACCATGCCCTATTTCCCTAGAATGTGTCCTTGGTGAGTTGAAGAAGTTGAGAGAGTCCAAATGACCCTTCCAGTGGTCATTTGTGTGTTGTAGAGGTCATGGTACCATAAAAGAAGTCTTGGTACCCCCACACCTGATACTATTGGTTTGATAAAGTGTTGAGGGCCATTTGAGTGTAGTAAAGTAAGTAAGGCGGTCTTAGTTCTCAAGGGAGAGTCCTTGGACCCACACACTTAGTTCCTTGATGGTCATGAATATGGGGCTATGGACACCTTAGTCCACCTTTGATTTATTCCTTGACACCCTTACATTTGGTAATGTCCAAAACTAAAAACATAAACTTTACATTATCCCTCGAAGTCCTAAATGGTGACCCTTAAAAATATCAAGTGCTAAATATTAATTCAAAGTTGAGCACCTTATTCCTCCTAAGTTGACAAAGAAATGGTCAAATATTTTAATGAAGTGTGGGAAACCACTCACACATGGTTAAGTACTAATTAAATGATAATGATTTAAGCCATAACCCCTCTATCCTACACCTACAAGTCAGCCCAATTAATCTCAACTATAAAAACAAGTAAAAAATTAAAAGATTAATTAATGTCATAATGATTGAATCTTTTAATAAAATAAATTAATAACTCCTCCAACGTGAACAGTAAGTGTCTTTAATATATTAAACATTAAAATATTTAATAAAACAATCAATTGTTTACCCTCCTAGAAGTCGGTCCCAACAAGTGTTAAATCATATTTAAAATAAAATATAAAAAAATTATTTTCCTCAACAAGTCGGCCCTAATATGAAGACCTAAAACAATATAAATAACCTAAAACGTTTGTCACTTTCTAATCAAAAAAATTACGACTTGATTGAGGCTTGATTGAGGCATTCACTGTTTTTTTTGGACTGATATTTCGCAGACTGTGGGAGAGCACCATAATTGCAAACCCAAATTTTGTTTGAAGACTATTTCTTTTTGGGGTTAAGTCAAGAGTCAAATAGTCCAAGTTCTTGTATTGTTTCTTCCGTCTTACCTTGCAATAGACCTAAGTTTCCTGAGTGAACACTCTGGTTTTCAGCATAGTCCAAGTTTTACAGAGCCTTTTCTCTGATTTCAGGTTACCTTCAGTAGCATAGAATGATCCCTTAGTACATCCAAAATATGCAAATTATTTATTGAAGGGATCCAAAGCTTTAGCATAGGTATATCGTCAACTACAAACTAGAAGATCATATCAAAATAAAATTCCAAGTAAGAGTCTAATTCTTGTTGATTTTAGTTTGGTTTGTCTTGATCAAGGATGTTGTTTACTGTGTATGTGGAATGATAACCTACGGATGTTGATCTTAACCTTCTTGAGGAAACAAGTTGTTTAAAGTTTTTATAAGATTTTGTTGCATAGAGTGATTCAAGACCAATTTTTATTACATTCCTTTGATTGAAGTTGACTGTAACTACATTTGTATTTTTTTTAAGTCTAATTTGTCATTATCCCTATGACAGTAATGTCAATATTTGACTTGACAAGTTTTGAGAAGTTTAGAGTTGGCTTTGGCTAAGTTTGACAGTGGTATAAGTAGCATTATTCTTGTATTGAAAGAACTATACTGAGTTTGAATTTCTAATCTTGTATTGATTTGATAAGTTGTAGGTGTCTTAGATTGTATGATAAGCTTATAGCATTGACTAAGTTAACTAAAGTAAGACATTGATTGAGTTGAAAAATTATCATGACAATGTTGTAAGGGTTTGTTAAAGTTGATTGTTACCTTTATCCTACCCTCTATAATTGACCTAAGAATGATTAAGTGAAGAATGGATAACTATGAGCTTTGACTATTGACCTTGAGTTTGTCCATGTGTAAGACTGGGTTAGTTGATGTTAGTTGTTTGACTATCATGTATTGTTGAGAATTGACTTTGATAGAGTCTTGTATATGAGTCATGAGGTTGACTGAAAGTAGTCAAGTTCTTGAGACTTGTTGTTTTAGATCATCCATATTCTTAGTTAATGTAGAGCTTGATTGATTAAGTCTATCTTAGGTTGACCATCTTATTATTTGAAGTTGGTTGGTTGATGTTGTCTGTCAAGCTTTGCTTGACTGAGATGTTTGTCAAGTCTTGAGGATTGGTTATGGTGTCATTGAGGTGAGTAATATTGGGTGAGTAAATTCATGGTCATGTTTTAATTGTACTATCCTAACCCTATATTGACCAAGTAAGAAAGTAGGTTGCCAATAGAGAAGTTATGGTCAGGTATTTGAGCAACTACATATTTGATTTGGCATAGGTTCAGTTGAGTAGGATTGGAACAAGTTCTATTATGTGCAGATTGTCTAACTCAGATTGGCTGAATTGTATGAGAAGTTGGTTTGACTCAGGTGGCCTGAGTTTGGTGTGCAGACTCAAATTGACTAAGTTGGATGATTGATTGGTACAACGTAATTAGACAGGTTATTGGTTTAGTTCTGTTGCAGTAATAATCAAGTGATGGGTTTATGAATAATGATCAGATGATGAGAAATGTGATACAATAGACAATGATCAGTTGATGAGTAGTGTGATACAGCAGACAATGATCAATGGTTAGTAGTGGTAGTGGATGTGCAACATGGTATAGATTTTGCAGTATAGTACAATTGTTGATTAGCAGGTCTGCAGGATAAGTGCGGTTGTGGTTTAGTAGTTCAGTGTCTATATTCTTACTAGGGTGGCAATTTGGGGCAAGGAAAGGAGGTCATAGCCTTCTTACATTTAAAGCCAAAAACCTAGGGAGTGGTATCTTCCTTCATGTTGAAGCCTGTAAAACAAGTGGTCGTATCCTCCTTCTAGTTGAAGCTATAAAATTGAAGTCTTTATAATAAGGGGGTTGTTTCCTACTTCTAGTTATTTTTGGAAAACTATTTTTAAAAGGCTTATGTGGTTTTCCCCCCAGGACTTGGGTTTCAACATAAAAATCTTGTGTACTATGTTGCTATGCTTTCTATGTGATGATGGTGATATGATGATGATAACAATGTTGATGATGATATAATGATAGTGTGATAATGCATATTATTGAATAAGTTAAATTTGAAAAAGTAATAAAACAGATTCACCCCCCTCTTTGTGTGCCTCGTGTGTCCAACAGTCGGATCAAATTATTTTTAATTGATACATGGAATGGTATGATATCCGACAAATATCATTGGATAACCATCGAGATCCTGTCTGATATCCGATGATTCCAGGTTAACGGTAACTATGATAATAATGTCAGATATCCAACGAATTTTAAATTTTAAAAGATATAAATTATTGTAACATTTCGACATGTTTTCTATACAAGCGAGGGGATGCCGAAATTATATTCTTTGCACGTGCTATTTTCCGTAAAAGAATACACAACTATTTAAATTATTTTTGTAATTAAAAATAGTGACATGCGGAGTTTGATTTTTTAGGATCGATAATCTTCATTCAATATTTTTATGAGAAAATGTCAAATAGCAATATTCATGACCCAAACGAATAAAATCGACAATTGCTTACTAGATTGTGGATGGCCTGAAAACAAAGGGTGATGGGAAATGTGATTGTCCATGTAGTCAATACAGGGGATTTTAAAGGAGAAGAATAAATATCACAACAACAAGAAAACATTGTAGGGAACATGGACACGCTGAGGGGGGAAATGAATATCGTCCATTTGTAAGTTTTACATTAGATATGTTTTTATATTGATTGATTTTGTAAATGTATGTATTATTTTAATATTTATTAGATTAACTAATATCTATTGATGGTTTCATGTAATTATAAAGGAAAGACATCCTACAACATATCGACCGGAGGACGTGCTTTCAGAACAAGTACCGGAGGAACATGGAGAACAAGTTAATGATCATACTAATAACATAGATGAAGATGATGGTACAAATACATTGATCCATGATACATTTAATGTAAGAATGGATGATGATGATCATGATCATGAAAATGATGAACTTGATGGTGTTCGTGATTTACCTCTTCTTAAGAAGGCATACAAACCCCTTTTATGAGGGCTCCAACACAAATATTCTCTCTTATATATTGTTGATCATGAACTTGAAGGTTATTTATGGTCTTTCAAAAACATCAGTCACATGTATGTTAAGGTATGTAATATCACTACTACATTTCGACCAAAAATACGACAGAAAAATCCGACGGCGTGTGGATTTCTCTTTTTAAACTTACCAAAAATCACAAGGATGCATTTTGTTTTTGTAAATGTGGCCACAAGCGTTGGTTAAGTGACGGCTATTCTCATAACCGTCACTTAAGAGATGGCGCGTTATAACGCGTTGCTTAAGCGACGGTTAAGCGATGGCGCTTAAGTGTCTATATGTATATGCTAAAATTCTACACAATCTCACTATGTATTTCAATACTTGTCCTAACATGAATAAAAAATCCATGCTTGCACTCATAGAACACCAACTAAAAGGTGTGCCCTAAGCCTAGTGCTAGTCTTAATCTAACTCTTTGAAGGTCTACATTGAACTCAATCAAGACCACTCTAATAGTTCCACTTCTATGTTTATTACTACTCTTGACACCTTTTCTTAATCCCTTAGATGGAATTTTACCCTTTGTGGTATCTACATAATTTGAAGTGCTACTAGTCACAACTTCATTGAGCTTAAGGTCAAACTGTCCAACAATATATTGTTATTTCACCAAGCTTTGAACATCTCTAGAACAAGGAACCTAAAGAGGTATTCATTCTCGATTTTAATTATGGTTTATTATTATTTTTAGACATGAAGTGACATTATTTAATAGAACCACTCTAGGCCAACTCTTAGGCCAACTCTTTCTTCTCACCTTAGTTGAGCATTATCTTTTCCCTTTGGATATATGATCACATGTTGAAATACCTTATGCATTTAAATTTGTTTATCTTTCCAACCACACCTCTTTGTATCCCTCACTATTGTTAATGACCCAAGAGGCTACTCAATTCTATCATGGCCTTTTATTTACCCATACTTTCTATGTCAAAGATTAATTGACCACTCCCATCCTCAATAATGTCATTCAAAAGAATTTCATCTCCCATGACATTGTATCCTATATCCATCTCCTCACCACAACCCATACCTATTCTTATCACTTGAGGTAGAGGTAGGTACGAAAAGAAGAGCCTCATTTGTTAGGGAATAAATTTTGCACCATTACCCTTTACTTGAGGTAGGTACAGAAAAGAAGAGCCTCATTTGTTAGGGAATAAATTTTGCACCATTACACTTTTCCATTGGCTATTTTCAAAACATGATGTCTCTCCCTTCAATAATTTTAATTTTATATTAAGAATATTGTATCAAAATTAACCTAATGCGTTTTATGAACCACGCTGTAATATTTATAAGCATTTTAAAAATGGCAAAACCCATTGCATTTTATATAGGCATTTATATTGTCCATCACATCAATTTGAATAAATGTCTTCCCCTTCATGTGTTTGGTGATGGTGAGCACAACATTTTTGTTTAAAATATTTTATCATATTTGTGGGCATGCATTCCATTTGGGTTGACACTTGCATCATCTGCCACTGTTGGTGTTTAGACACCCTCGACTCCTCCGAAAATATCAAGGTTGAGTCCAATGGACCCCTTATCCATTAATATGGACATTGTCTCTTTGCTGGGATGGCCTCATGTGGCATCTGTTGTGTAACCCCAAAAAATACCCATGGCAATAAACTGCACCCAACCCTCGATCCAAAGACTATAAATATCTTGGCTGCAATATCTACAGGTTAATTTCTTTCCAAATTCAAACATTCATCCGGGTTGCTTTTCAGCTTCCAAATCGAGCTGTATTTGCGCTACATAGTCCCTTTGTCCTCTGCAACGATATTTTCCTGGGTGTGGGTACGGGTTTGGTTAGAAACAGTTTCCCAAGAGCACGCAAGCAAGAAGAAGAGCAGCTACAGGTCGCGGAATCACTGGTGGAGGAGGAGGATTTGGGGTAAGTTTGAATCCATTGAATCTACGAGTTTTTACTGGATCATTCTCCCTTTAAGGTATGGCTGGAAAACACTCTATAGGATTTATAGTTTTCACACCATATGTTTGATGAAATTCCCGAGAGACCAAACCCTCACTGTTGTATCTGGAAGAGTTCATAATAAAGTCTTGGGATCTAAATACCCATATTGCAGACATATATAGAAAACACCCTGTTTTACTGAATGCTCTCCAGAATTCTGCATGTAGATTTAATAATCAAAATTATTATACAGTTGGCTATCTCAATAACTAATCTTCTATTGAAGAGAGGTAATCATACCAAATTTAGTCATATCTGGGTGTTTGCTGGATTCAACTTGTTTAAACCATTGCTTTAACCATCAAAGTGAAATATTTTCACATTATTGCCAATCTCAAAAAATCTAGATTCCCTGATATGCCAAGAGGCATCAAGTTGGTGTAATTTCCATAAACTGCTCACATAATTGCATGACATGACTAGCCATCTCTTTCACCTTTTTTGAAGAACTTTCCTTTTACCAACATTTTCATAGTGAAGGATGAGAGCCTCACCTGCCCACCATATTTCCTCTTTTTGTCTGCAGTGACCATGTTGAATGATCATACCTGCTTGAGAGTACCCTTCTCTAGCAGAACTGTGCCACTACCAGTGAGATCATTAGTTGTTACGGTGTTCCTATTCTATACTGATATTTATTTTGTGAAGGTTTTCAATCAAAATAAGAACAAATTTTTCTTTGAAACTTGGATTCTCCAAATAGGCAATAACAGTCACAATTGGGTACAGGATATTGAAAATACGCTCTCTGAGAGTTTCTGATCAATGTTTATGCTCTTTGTCTCCAGTCCTGCTTTCTATCCTTTTTCTTCTTCTGGCTTGGCTGTTCTGCATGTGATGTTGTCTAGTCCTCAGCTCTTGCCTTGGATCCCTGGTTCTTCTTCCTATAGTACTCTGCATTTCAATATTACCTGCACAAAGAAACTCTCATTACAACAACTTGATAACTCAACTAATGTAAATACTTACTAGTCTGAGCAAATCCTAAAATCATACACTTGTAGGTTGGCATATCACGATTTTGCAGACCAGCAATTAATCTATGGCAACCTACAACATTGAAAATCTGAAGAATTGGTTTCTAAAAATCATGTCTTAAAACAAACATTCAAATGCTGTAGTACATGTCTATGGATTGCTGGAATGCGCTGAAGAAGAATAGTACAGGTATTTTGAGTGCTGAAGTGCATTAATCAAAAGGGACTAGAGCAGAGTGTTTGTATGCCATGGGTTTTTTCGAATGTTATCTATCAAAACCATTCAAATAGAATACCAGTTTTTCCCTGTGTATTGGTTTCAGTTCGAAATTAATGTTTTTAATTAATTTTTGTTGCAGTCAATTGATCGGGGCAAGTCCCTAATGGATCCTGAGAGGCTGACACCCCCCTACAGGTGACAGGTATATATACCACATTTTTACTTACCTGCTTCTTTAGAAAGTACATTTGTTTAATTATGATATCAATGTGGTCAATATTTAAATTTGTTTTTTAAAAATATTTTCCCCATGTATTGGTTTCAGTTCGAAATTAATGTTTTTAATTACTTTGTTGCAGTCAGCTGATTGGGGCAAGTCCCCAATGGAGCCTGGGAGGCCGACACCCCCCTACAGGAAACAGGTATATATACCACATTTTTACTTACCTGCTTCTTTAGAAAGTACATTTGCTTAATTATGATATCAACGTGGTCAATATTTTGTTTGTAGGCTGAGGGTCGAGGCAAGAGCTCCATGACAGATGATATGTCGACAAATGTTAGCACACCATGCTCATCAGGTCATGAGCAGGTATATAACACGTTGTGAATTTCAGAAACTCTATTTATACATATTTATGTTATCTAATTATATTAATGATTTCAAATTGATATTAATGTTTTCTATTTTTATGTCGGATGATACTTATCTATAGACGGATACGAAGGATATGGATTTGGGGAACATTCTTGACGATGTTGACCTCAATAATTCAAAGAATATCCAGGATGCAGTTCAAAAAGCAAAAACAAAATTAAATCAGGAGGTCGTCAATCTGCTTATATCGGATCCGCAAATGACGTAGGATGAGACTCAAGCAAAGATACATCGTGTGTTGCTTAAAGTAAAGCGCTTGGATGTAAGCTGCAAACTCTTTAATTATAAGTCTATTCCAAATGCAATTTTTTTTCCTATTCGTATATGAGTAACTAAAATATTATTTGTTTCTACAGGAATATTTTTTCCTCGGTGAGAGGCATGTTGATACCATTGAGCATGACACCCCCTTCGCCACTAATCATGTATCGTTGCCGTCTGGCCAGTCAGAGAGTGCTGGCGAGGATCAGGGGCCGGTACATGGAGAAGAGCATGACTTTGATGCTGCCATCCCAGCATTTACTGGATATTTCCGTGCCACTAGCACGGGAATATTTGAGACTACTTTTTTGGTGGACGAAGATCTCATTCCCTACAAGATGGAGAATATTCCAGGTACTATTTACAAAATGTTTTAACTATATATTATAATTTTATTGGAATGTAAATATGCATCATTCTTTTTACACTAATTAACACATACTCGTTTTTGTAGGAAATGATGTCTTTTATAAACATAATAATGATTGGTATTTAGAGTTTTTTGGGCCCACTATCTGCACATGGTGGAACCGACAGAGTAAAGTTTTGAAATATGAGCTTATTGCTCGCTTGGTTGGGTTTTTTGGTGCCGAAACCTTCAACCGAAAAAAGGTTCTCAAAAAAGTTGGCCAATATTTACATTATGTACGGGAGGGATATCGAAACAACTTAGCAATTAATCCAAAGTATGAGCGCCCTTCGATGATTCCAACAAGGGAGTGGAAAGGCTTGCTGGATGATGCAAGGGAGAAAGCTGCGAAAATAGCAGGCAAGCCAGTACCCGAGTCAGCTAGAAGGTATGCAATACTTTCGGCAATGCAATTATATGTTTATTACACTTTATTTTCCATTTTTTTGCAATGTTTAACGTATTTAAAATTACTTTTATAGGCTACCAGATATGTCGAAGGCCACCCAAGCAAGAATAGAAAAACATGGGCAACACAAGCTTGGCCCTGGTGGATATTCCAACCTGCAAGCATGAATCGTAAGTATGATCAATAATTATTTTATTGTATAGAAATTATAGATTGCATTTTAAATTGCTTTCATGATGATATAACAACAACAATGATGATTTAATTGAAAATTACAGGCTCAAAGATTCCACGATTTGCCAACGGAGGAAGACATGAGGATCGACTACCAACGCGGGTTTTTAGGTGTTGTTGAACATTGAACAAGCAGTTGTGGCAGCCAAGCAAAGTCTTCCAGTGGTCCATCCTGTGAACAGGTAACTACAATAAACAAATTCTATTTAAGATTGATTCATTGTGTTTTATATTCATTAATAAA
>LPNX011111024.1:343377-362325 GCA_001517045.1 Pseudotsuga menziesii
CATCGTGAGCACATGACCCATCGACAAACACGATCACAGACAGCTACAGAGGGCATAGGAAACAAAAAACAATTGGTAGAAGAGGATGTCACACTTAGAGAATATGTGGAGAGAAAAAAGCGCCAAAAAAAGTAGTGATTGTAACAAGTACACTATTACATTATTTTTTTATGCATTGTCCTCGGATATTATTTTTGATATTATGGAGTAATGTCTTCAACTATTTATTTTTTTCTATGTATGAATGAATGAATGAGTTAATTGATGAATGCTATAAACTAATTATTTGATCCATGGTTTTAGGTATTGAAAATCAAAATTTCCAGTCTACAATGTCAACTGATCAGTGTACAGAAATCTATAATTTCTTAGTAATAATGTTTTACAACTGTGCCTCTTTAACTGATCGAAGGATACTGTATAATTTAAATCTAAAAGGCCGTCATGGTGCAAAACACATTCAAAAAAATTAGGTTCTTCACAATGAGCCAAAACCTATCAAGAAGATTCACTATCCAAAGACAGGTTCTTCACAATGAGCCATTACATGTCAGTGCGGTAGCATACTTAAACATTCACAATCATCCTCTGTCCTCAATATATAGATCCATCATCTTCCCTTTGATAGACATACAGCTACCATGAACCATCTTTTTAAATTTCAGTCAGAATTTGGATCTATTTAGTATTTATTATAACCAATATAAGATTTCTGCATGATATTTTGTTTTTAAGTTTGTTTATGGTATTTCAACACACATTATGCATATAATCCATTCATTTCTATATTCATAACAACATAAGAAGCCATAGAGAAATTCACAGGGGTCTTGTCAATTGGGCAGTGACGTAGTACTTGAAGGAATACTATTAAACCTTCCAGGTGACCTAATGCATATTGTGCTCATTGTTCAGCAATATAGGTTCAAAGTATCTGTATAAGATATATTTGAAGTATTTTGCAATTACACCATGGCTATCGTCAACCACCATCATCAGTGACCTTTGGATCTACTTTCAATCTTGGTTAAATTGTATTTCTCAGAGAAAATACAACAAATGCCCTGAAAATAACTACAGGGTTTCCTTCGAGGGTGAAAACAACTATTGTGTTGAAAGGTCAGCTAGTCCATGGAATTATTTGTTCCTTGAATTCGATTTGCAAGAATTTCAAGAGCAAAATTCTATGCAGCTGTAGCAATTGCAAAAATCCCTATATCCCTGTGATTATTGGTGGCTATAAAGTTTAAACTCATGAACACTTTCCATCAACCATGTTATCCACATTTTGTGGTATAGCAATGAACTCACTCAAAGCCTTATTGAACTGAGCAAGACCTGGGGATGGCTGTCAATAAGTTCAAGACAGGGATCGGGTCAAGGGTACATAAGCTTTAAACAAGGAGTTGTGCCAGAAGGTGCAAAGGCATGTCCATAGGATGGGTATTAGAAGACTTCTTCATCAAGTTGTAATAGTTTGTCCAAATTGCTATGTATGTTTAACAGATTCATATTTTTACTATGCAATGTGGCCAAACTGTTAGTTGTATAAATGCATTGATGTTTAAAATGTGTATTGTTCTTCACAAAACATAAAGGAATCTGTCTTCACATGAGGAGGTTCCACCTCGAATGCAGGTTTTGCATTTCATATGTTTAACAGAAGATTTTGGAAAGTGACTTGAGAAGCATTGCTACCTTGTTGAAAAATAGCCTCCAACATGACAATACTGTCAAATATTCATGGGTGACAAAGTTGGTCAACCTAGTTGTGTGATCATATCTGCTAGGACATTTGTAGATTTGTTCTAGAAAGATCTTGTTCCTGGAAAGAGGCTTCACATTAGACTTGTCTGCTGTCACATGTGCAACAACTGGCTGTCCAATAAGTTGCCTCGCATCTAAGATTGTTACTTTGTCACCTTCTCCTGCTACAAGCCTGCCTCTGCTGTTTATAGTAAGAATATATTTGACGATAGAGCCACTTGAAAGATGGGATTTAAGTTCCCTTGCATTAGAATATTCTGTTTTAATATTCATGTCCAGAGATCCACTTTTATATTCCTTAATTGCAAAAGATCTAAATTGTAGGATAAAACCTTGTCATCACCCAAAACTATCCTCTCATCCTTCGATAATACTGAATGACTAGACTCGTTAATACCAGGAAGAAGTTGTCTTTGTTAATTTTTCAAAAACATGCTTGTTAGCACCATACGAACCCAGTGCAGAAACCAGAAAGCCCAAGACAAACTTCAAACCCTCTAGATGGGTTTCATCGGCAGACAACTTGACCACCATATCAATTACCCTCTTGATAATAGGCTTTATTGTGGACTCACCATTTTCCAACTGAACTACAAAATTGAAGTATGCTTTCACAGTAGGAACATCAAATGACAGGAATGCCTTCTCTAGACCCATAAGCAATGCATCAAGAATGTGATCACAAAGTTCTCTTGATTTTGAATCAGATGAAGGTGACACCAGAGCATTGATGAAAGCAATAGCTGAATCTCTTACTGAATTAGAGACTCCTGTTGGCAAATTACCTACAGCTGAATAAGCAGTATATCCCAGCAACATTTTTTCTAGCCATGAAGCCAAATAAGATGAATCCATTAATAAGAACTTTTCTTGCAAGGTGTGTTTCAAGTTAATATAAATTGGATCACCTGTTAAAACATTAACAAACAGCTATAGCACCTTCATATTCATTGACTCATTATGGCATCCATCGAAAGCATCAATTAAAGGAAAAAAGTTACCATTGCCTCCAAGAAATTCCCGAAACTTGTTGGATTTGTTCAACATCAATGAGTCCTCATCAGTGTTCCCCAAATAAAACTTAAGCAAAATGAATTTACTAGGATCTGTTCTCAGGAATTCCACCATATCAGTTGCACTTGTAAGTAGATGCTCTTTAATAGATAAGTTAACCTCCTTGCTTGAGTTCATTTCTTTTACCAGGCTTTCCATGTTCTTCAGAAAAAATAGATCACTATACATACATCTCTCTTCTATAGAGGGAATTAAATTATTGAACAGGATTCTACATTTATCATGTATACCCTCAAATATCCTGTCAAACTTTATCTGCAAATGTCCAACTCAGACCCATGATGCAAATATCCAACACGTATTTATGCGCTCCCGTTTTCACAACTAAATTCATTTCTCTTTAACAACTACCCAATACACTATCATTCTTTTTTGATTTCTCATTATTTCTAACACTGATGAATTTTGTTCTTTTTTCCTGATTTTGTAGACCTCCTTTTGATGATCAATTGTTCTTCTATCCATATACCTCTTGTGTAGGCATTGTAACTTGCAAAATCTTTGAGCTCCTTGTTGACTCTATTTTGAGATTGGCCTAGATTAGCTAAGGCTAGTTTCAACTGAACTTCAAAATATAGCACCATTCCTTTGGTCTTCCTCTACTTCCACATGAACCTCTTGTATTCTTTAACTAATTCATAAATAGAAAACCACCATGCCTTAGAACCATGGGTCCCCTCCCATATCCTTTTCTTTTGCTTATCATCTTTGAATCCAACAACATAAAACCTAGATGTAGAGAATGATATCTTCATAAATATTTTCCCAAGCCTTAAAAAACCAAATCTTGATGCCTCTAATTGATGGCCAGAAACCATTAGCCCTACACTATAGCTTTCCTAACTAGACGTAAAACTAGATCTCTCTATTTTTTGTTTGTTTGTTGTTCTATTCTTTTTGTCTATATATTATCAAATACTTAAACTGAATCATAAGTTTCTATGCCATGTCTACAAAGTCTATGGATTTTCATATTTTTTCCTTCCTGTTTTCCTGTGAATATTCATGACTAAGAGAAAAACTTTCTTCACATTTATCCTTGTAATTCCCATGCTTATTTGTTGGCTTTAGTCATGTGATTGTTGCCTCTATCTTTGCTTCATATTTTGAAGTTTTTTCCAAGCCTTTGTACTACATAATTGTTGAAAAATCCTGAGAATTCCTTATGCATTTTTCCCCGATTCCATGTGGCCTTTGGCACCTCTGTTAAAGTTCAACTAGCAGAATTGAAATATGGAGCTAAGAAACGTATTAGATTGGAGGATAATATAGTGTGAAGGAGGAAGGTTCAGAATCATAATGGTACCATTTCTGTAAGTATAATACTGCCTAATTGTTTCCGTGAAAACAAGTTTATTTGTTTTTTCAAAGGTGAAATCATATTGAATATCTTCTTGTCTTTACAACAATCCCAGAACTTATAGATCAATGACAGAATCGCTCTGTCATTGTTTTAAATCTATGACATAGATTTCCAATAGGGTACATGAGTTGGATTACTCCACTTGTCAAGTTGTATTCAAGCATGCTTTATTAAGAAGAGATGGCATAATGTCTTGTATCCATGGATAGTCTAGGACTCTAGCCATTGTAGTCTTGCTAGTGAGAGTTTTTTGGTTGTCCCTTCACATCTTGGGTGACCACTTGCTTTTCTGTCATAGGATTTTTGATATGGGTTACTTCCTCTGTTAGAAAGTGGCTTGAGATATAATCTGGTCTCATTCTAAATAACATTCTTTAAATCAACTACAAAGTGAACCATTGAGGTTGTGTAGGAAGTGCCACTGTGATCAGAATAGATGAGCACATAGGTCTGTCAGGCAGTGCTTTATCTATTGAATAAGCCCTAGACCAAGCAGATATTGTAGAAGACAACCTTAAGAGGGGGTCTTTTTGCAAGGGGTACTGAGTCTCATTTGGAGTAGCATATTGCCAGTTTCTTCCTTTGTTACCCAGCCTTGGATGTTAGGAGTAAGGT
The DNA here is from genome assembly GCA_001517045.1 of Pseudotsuga menziesii. Taxonomy (NCBI): domain Eukaryota; kingdom Viridiplantae; phylum Streptophyta; class Pinopsida; order Pinales; family Pinaceae; genus Pseudotsuga; species Pseudotsuga menziesii. The sequence goes on from LPNX011111024.1 coordinate 348,197, forward strand.
AGACACTATTGCAGCCCCAATCTCACATCCTGGATATTCGACAGGACCTCAAAGATCATGCAACCCTGCCACGATGAGGGTACGCTGGGATGGCATGTCACTTTTAACTTTTTGTGCATGTGTGGTGTCCCGCCTTTCCATCATTTTGTAGACTTTGGGATCTCACTATATGTGTTTGATTTGTACTTTTATTTCCGCTTGATTAGTTCTTAGTTTTAATTTCTCAGATGAAGCACAAGGGTTGAATGTTATGGTGTATTATTACATAATTGAATGTTATGGTGTACATAATTGAATGTTATGGTGTGCCATGGCATTATCAGTATTGCAATTATTGGTGTTAATCTGGGAAACATATACATTCTGGGCATTATCAGTATTATGTGGAGTGACTGCTACAGCAAGAAATTAATTGGATGGGAAATTTTCGGGACTCAGAACATCCAATAATCTTTTCCAGGCATGTATTTGTGCTTCTCATTATAAATATCATCCGTCTATTATTTTGAAAAAATTTTCTCACCATTTTTCTATGTTATGTTTGTTTAATACAATGATGTGAATGGAATGTGAGATAAATGATAAATGCTGTGATTAAATGAGCCCAAATAAATCATGAAAAAGAAAACCATACACACTTATTAGTGCAACGACAATCAGGGATTCAGTTGAGTTTCAAACAGTGGGTATCTAATTAGCATCCAAAGTACTTGTAGAAAGTACTGAACCAAGTTAGTGAGAATAATATCAGATAAAGGTTAGCTCATAGCCAAGTGGGACATTTCAGGGTCTTGGGGTCAGATGAAAATCATTGTTGTTGCAAAGACAGTGAAATGCAACAATGTTGTATTTTGATTATGCACAAAATTTAAAATCTCTAATAGCCATGACAGTGAAATGCAATCTCTTTTAAACTGTTCATTTGTGCCAATGTAGATACAGGGATCCACAGAAAACCAACTAGTAGTGACTCCAATTATTTTCCAATAATGCAGTGTTTACAATGTCTAGATATGAAACTTTCCTTGGAAAACTGGAAAATATGTGTAACTATTTGATGATCAATGTCACATTGTGACTTTTGGTTGAAATAACTTCAAGGGAAACTCGACTAAATGCCTCATGCTACATATTTATTACATGGAAATAAAAATTAAGCAAAATAACTTAATTACCCACAATTGCCCAAATTATTGCTGCACAATGAATGATAACATTTTAATTTCAATCAAAATCATGAGAGATCTCATTTCATTATCAACATGTTTCTCCAATTTTTTCACCAAAATGTTTTTTGAACAAGGACCGAAATGCAACTTGATGTCCATTCCAAACTCTCCCAATACATAGCCCTAGAATTGAAATTCAAATAAAAAGAAAACATGGCATTCACATTACAATCAAGACAGGAACAAAACTTACTGTGCAATCAGCACTCCCACTAATGAAATATCCATCATCCTCCTGATCACTCATGAGATCCCATACTTCATGTCTTGTCACTGCATGGAGAGCAGTAATAGAGCCCTTATGACCCCTAAGTATACGCACACCTGAATAGCCTCTTTTTGGCCCAACAGTGGGTATCTCTATTTTTGGTGGTGGTACAACATTCTGAATGTTGTCATTGGCAGCTGCCATCACGACACCAAAGAGAGATTGATTATTGCCATCACTATGATTTGCTGCACATTAGTTTGTCAGTGGCAAAGAATCTAATGAAGAATTATTACGTTCTGCCTTTGCTGATAGCATAAAATACCATTTTATTTAACAATGAATAATAATGAATCTCAAAAGAGAAAAACAAACCTAGAATACCACTATCAGATGCTCCTCTTCGCGCACGAGCAGAAGGCACTCTACAGGTAGCTGGATCTCTACTGAACATGCTTTGTACCCAACTCCGTCCTAGACCAGATGCTTCAGCTGGCTACTGACTCTCATCTGCAGCATCATGTGGGTGCTGAGTGGGTAGGTTGTGCACAGAGGATGACAATGATTGCATTCGTCCTTGTAGGACACCCCAATAGCCTTGTTGTGCTTGTTGAAGATAAGACAATAAGCCCCTCAGCTTAATCTGCAAAATCATGGAGACATCATCAACACATCCCTGAACACTGCAACTCACATATTCTGCACAAATTAGTTCACAATAAACCTTATATTTTATTTCTAATGCAAGTGAAGGTTGGGAAACGTTTTTATCAAAATATTGAGTGTTGTCTATGTTCCCTTTCCATTGTCACCAAGGCAAGATACTACTATAACATGAAATGAAAAGCAATTATTCAGAAATTCACAAACAAAACTGAATTGGATTATAAAGAACATATTTATTTAGCTGTGATTTCTTTTAGAAGAGTCCATAAACACGTCATGAAAACACTTGACACTTTGCCACTTTAAAACATTCAGCTGCATAGCAAATGACAAGTCTAGAGATAAACAGGGTTTGCCCTAAAGCAGTGCCCTTAAGAAGAGTCTTGAATATGTGCCCAACTGCCATTGCACCAGTATTAGCTGTTCATCAGTCTTATTGTGTGAATGCAAAGTGTGTTGGTCTAGGCACGTATATATCCTACAGACAAAATATTCTCTATCCATAAAATTTATAGTCAAATCAATATGTTTCAAGCAGCCCAAGGTTTAGAGAAGATAACAGTTTAAATTTTAAAATTATAATCATTAATGTCTATATAATCCGATAAGTGCTGGGCATTGTCCATACTCCATAGTACTCCACAAGGCATTAGAATGTTGCTGAGCAATAGAAATGATAGATGCAACAAACCTGTATGCATAAGACAGGAAGGAGTAGTTTCAAGCAAACTAACAGAGCTTGTGACATAAGTCTTCATGTGTGTCAAGATGTAACATTATGTAGTAATGTATCATTATGGTTTGCTGTTATTCTTCAATATAGAAATAAATCATGTTGAAAAGAAGATACAAAATGATAAGATGTTGAATGACAAGCTAAAGAGATTGAAAAATGCCAAATCATTAAAGTAGATTATTGATTACAGAGCTCTCTATCTCAGATTCATAGTGCATTTGGATACTGTGACTGCATACTGATGGTCTAGAGTCTGCTACAATGTTTCAGCTGTGAATTACTCTATTTTTCTTTTTCTACTGGGAGAAGAATGGTCTCTTTTCTTTTCACCCTACATTTCTCCCTTGGCCAGTAAAATTGTGGGTCCAATACCCATATATTGTTAGGTAGCTATGCTAACATGTCATGTTGACTGGGCTTATGCTTCCTCTGCATTTGGAGATGGTCATGTTGATTGCTGGCTTCCTTTGCTAGATCAGTGAGAGATCATTTGTAGTTTCATATTCCTAAGACAACTTTAACAAGATCATTTTACTATTTCTTGTTCATCACCCTTTCTCCTTCCCACAATTCTTTTTGTTTTTTCTTTCTATAAAATAAAAGCTATGTTTAAAGGTTTATTATGATTTTTCTTCAATCAATTTCCTGTGGTGTGCTTGTCAATAAGAAAGAAAATATATTTCATTATCATTTCTGCATCTGTGCCAATTGAGTATGGAGGTCAAAATTTAATACCTGAATGGTAACACTTTGTATATGGCATTTCTTAAATTTGGGTACAACTGCTGTGGATATAGGTGGGATATCATTTCATCTCAATTGAAAGACAAAACAAGCAGACAGTGCAGGAGAAGGTGAAAATAGTGATTCTTACTCAAATGCAGCTTTGAGTAAAAGGCAGGAGAAGGTGAAAATAGTGATTCTTACTCATATCTTGCTTCCAATTTAGTACATTTACAAAAGCAATAGAACTACATACACTCTAATATAGATAACAATTAACAAAGTTTGGAAAGGGCCAGTGAGCAGGTGCAAGGTACTAAAAGGCAGAATCTACATGTGAAAAGTTGGTTACAACAAGCAGCTTTCAATTTGCAGTTCCACTTGTAATGCTCACATCCAAATATTTTCTTCTGATCGGAGTCTCCTCTGATGTATATAAATTTGGATTTCTGGCATTTGATGCTGACTTAAGAAATATGAATTGCTTTGGCCAATAAAATGACTAAGTAGTTCTAAAATAGACTTAATATTTTGTACATTGCTCTGTTATGGATGAGATTAGTGGTTGAGGAAAATGATATGAAATTTGTTCTTTATTAAGATTGTTTGACTTAATTTTATTGTACAACATGGAAAAGGGATATTATCTACCGAAAGCATTTTTTCTAGTGAGCATAGTGTTACATAATATATATACGAGGACAAAATCATTGCTACCTTTTAAAGATAGTAACAGCTTGCATAATGGGTATATCTAACATGTTACTCACCAGTCTGACCAAGTGTATGTTTGCTTGTCTGTCATATGGACAACAAGATTATATTCCCAACACGTTACTTATTAGTTTGACTAAGTGTATTCTTGCTTGCCCGTCATATGGACAACAAGATTATATTCCCAACAAGACAAATGTCCTATTTCTTATCAAATCTTTCACAGTGGAGTGCTTGCAATGATGGTGACTCAAGTTCAAAATTTAGTGAGCTAGAGAGGTGCCCATGACATGATAAAAAATAAGGGAGTGACTGTTGACTTTACTAATGATTTAGAGCTGCCTTGTGTAAGTGCAAGGAATATTCTCCATGCTGCATATTTGTAGATTAGCTATACTATTACACCTAGTCCATTTCATTCACCTTTGAGAAGTCAAAGTCCATCTAGTAATCTTCCCTCTTTTAGTAACATATTTGTCATTCGAATCAATAGAATCTAGATAGAAGGGTTTAAATATCAAAAGGGGATAAGAACCAGGGTGGAAAAACCCTTACCTCTCTAACCAAATAAATTGTTTACAGTCTAATGCTTTTATTTTATGGTTTCATTTTCCTACCTAGAGAGTGTGAATTTTCAACAAAATTTTCTAGTGTTATATACATCACAATCCATCTAATGGTAGGAAATTGAGACTAGTGATCATTCTGGTGGAAATTTCTTGGCAGCCACCTTCTTAATAGTAATTTTCATTCCCATCAATAATCCAGACTCAAGTAGCTTGTAAATAAAAGTATTTGTTTTAATAAGTATGTACTATGGACTACTTTAACTAGAAATAATAGGAGATGCAAGGATTTAGGGTTGTTGGATGATCTACCAAATCAATAATCACTGACATAAAATTTTGGAAAAGTACCAAAGAAAGAGATTGTAGCTGATTTTTAAATGGATCTCTATGATGCAAACGAAAGTAATCTTTTTCCATGGCTGGTTTGTACCCTAACAATACCGGAGAAAATAAGATCCCGTCCTTAGTATTTCATGGTAGTTTTGTTTCTCAACGAGTAACATATGAGACTAGTTATTCTTACAAAAAAAAACAACACAATATTTTTTTTTTAAAACACTTATAGCTGTCGGTTAAGCGACGGCCTGTAGGTGTTTTTTCTAAAAAAGACAATATTGTCGGTTAAGCGACGCCTATAAGTGTCGGTTAAGCGACGACCTGTAGTTTTTTTTTTTAAAATACAATACCGTCGCTTAAGCGACGCCTATAGGTGTTTAAGTTTTCATACTCCATCGGTTAAGCGACGTTTAAGTTTTCATACTCCGTCGGTTAAGAGACGCCTGTAGGTGTAAATGTTTTTTTAAAAAATTCGTCACCGTCTCTTAACCGACGGCCATGCTGTAGAAGTGACAGCTTGTAAGTGTCGGATAACCGACAATTTACATTTAACCGATGGTAAACTGAGCTGTCGCTTAACTGACAGATTGGAAAGATGTTGGATAACCAACGAAAATCCACCGACACTTAAAAAAAATCATAGTGTCATACATGCGACAGGGAAGTGTCGAAAATACGACAATACGGCCATCGGATTTTTGGTCGAAATGTAGTAGTGTATATTCCATCACATATATATGATCATGCTAAATGTTATCATTGTTCATCTAATAAAATTATTGTTAATTCATAAGTCAAATTAATATGAATGAAATGTACTATTTCATTAATATTGTTTATATATTATATTAACTATATTTTTATTTTAATTTGTTGTAGCTTGATAGATGAATTTTTGTTACCACCATAAAACATTTTACCTTGCACATATCGAGATTTATCTGCCATCATTGAAGAAATTGGAATGTAGTATAAGGCAATTCATGCATGCCTCGATGACCATGTTATATATTATAATCACCATGAATTTGAAACTGAATGTCATGATTGTCATATTAGTAGATATCAAATAGATCAAGTAACAAAAATGGTGCCTCGCAAGGTTCTTCGTTATATTCCCATTATTTCACATTTGCAATGATTTTTCAGGTGTAAAACCATTGCGCAATTTATGGATTACCATGCATGGAACATAAGTCAATATGAGATTATTTGAATTCCTACATATGGTTTTGCATATATAGATATGGAGGAAAAATGGCCTCACTTTAAAGAAGAACCTCGTAATATTATGATTTATTTGGCAGCAGATGGTGTCAATCCATTTGCAGAGATGAGACTCGTTTACACAGTGTGGCATATTTTTGTTATCAACAACAACATTCCTCCATGGTTGTCAATAAAGAGGAAGCACAAAATGATGTCGATGATTATTCCAGGTATGTGTCTAGAATTTTTTTTTTAATGTAGTGGAATCTCATTTTTTGTATTTTTTTGCATAATGTCATATATATATTTTTATTTTTCTGTTGTGCATGGTTTATATATCTAAATGGTTATAATAATTATATGTTTTATATGTTCAAATCAATCATGTAAGTACCAATTTAAAGATATGAATGTATATATAGAACCTCTTATTGACAATCTACTAAAGTTATGGAATGGCATCACATGTATGATGTATCTAGACCAATATGACAAAGGCAATTTCAATTCCATGCAATGCTTGTCCCCGCGGTTAACCCATTTTTTTAGTTTGTAATTATAAGTTCCACTCTAATTGCATTTATTTTTATGAACTAGTTAATATATTATGCATGCATGTTTTTTTTAAATAATCCGTTCATTTTATATATAATTATAATTGACATAGATAATCCATATCTTTATGTAGGTCTTCAGACAAAGGGAAAATTTACATGTCCAGTTTGTGGTCGTAAGATCAAATCTCGTCATCCCAAAAGTTTAGGAAATGAGGTGTTTGATGAGTATAGGAACTTCCTCTCTAAGAATCATAGGTACCAAACTACCAAAAAATATTTGTTCAATGGGAAGCAAGAGACTGCATTAAAACCACAGAGAATGACACCCCACCTATGGAAGTTGCAATATAATAGAAATTGTCAAGGTATGTATGAATCATCATATATGGAATGTTATGAAATTTTCTTTATTGTGTATTGTTTACTGTAATTGACATTTATTTCTGCAATTTATTTATAAACTATGATTCATGATGGTCGTTGTGATCATGAAGGAATTAATGGGCTTCCACAAGGAATGAAAAGTCATCCTAAACAATTGAGTAGGTTTCCTTACTATATGTACCTACGAATTTCTCATTTGTTTAATACAATGCATTTCAGAAAAAATGTGGTTGAAACATTATGGCTAATATTGGTTGGAAGGAGTGAGAAAGAAAAATTTGTCAAAATTTGCAATGACATTCAAAAATCCAACCATGCAATGAAATACGACATTCAATTTCATAGGAACAAAGACCAAATTAACGGTTTAACAAAGTAATGTTGTAAAAGAAGTCATGCAAAAAAAAACTTTCCAACTGGATTTTGTTCTAACATGAAGAATGTCATAACAAATAAAGGTGATTTTGTGGGGGTGAAAACGCATGATTGGCATATCTTCATGAATATAATTATTATGGTATGCATATAATTATTTCTATATCTTTTTATACTACTGCATATTGTTGGTATTTTTCTATCTAATTTTTGTAGAAAAAATGAAACGATTTGTATATTGTTACAATATGTTCTACTTCTCTCTCTTTCCTGGACAACTTTGAAAACAATGCCAAACAAGTTATATATAATCTTGGGAAATACATGAGGTAAGCAGTGGTTTTTTTCATACGCTTATTGTTTGTTTAATTCATTGTAGAACTTATATTTGATTTTTGTGCACTAATTCATGTTATGTAATATAAGTTTTTTTTTGTTAAATCGCATGATTGGTTTTCATCACTTGTAGATGGTTGTCATCTGCAGAAATCCATAAGGAATATATAAAGTATATGAGGAGAGAAATTCCCCGACTCATGTGTGAAATGAAGAAGCGACGGCCTGTAGTTTTTATTTTTTTTAAATACAATACCATCGCTTAAGCGACGCCTGTAGGTGTTTAAGTTTTCATACTCCATCGGTTAAGTGACGTTTAAGTTTTCATACTCCATCGGTTAAGTGACGTTTAAGTTTTCATACTCCATCGGTTAAGCGATGCCTGTAGGTGTAAATTTTTTTAAAAAAAAATCGTCACCGTCTCTTAACCGACGACCATGCTGTAGAAGCGACGGCATGTAAGTGTCGGATAACCGACGATTTACATTTAACCGATGGTAAAATGAGATGTTGCTTAACCGACGGATTGGAAAGATGTCGGATAATCGACGAAAATCCGCCGACACTTGAAAAAAATAATAGTGTCGTACATGCGACAGGGAAGTGTCGAAAATCCGACAATACGACCGTCGGATTTTTGGTCGAAATGTAGTAGTGTATATTCCATCACATATATATGATCATGCTAAATGTTATCATTGTTCATCTAATAAAATTATTGTTAATTCATAAGTCAAATTAATATGAATGAAATGTACTATTTCATTAATATTGTTTATATATTATATTAACTAGATTTTTATTTTAATTTGTTGTAGCTTGATAGATGAATTTTTGTTACCACCATAAAACATTTTACCTTGCACATATCGAGATTTATCTGCCATCATTGAAGAAATTGGAATGCAGTATGAAGCAATTCATGCATGCCTCGATGACCATGTTATATATTATAATCACCATGAATTTGAAACTGAATGTCTGGATTGTCATATTAGTAGATATCAAATAGATCAAGTAACAAAAATGGTGCCTCGCAAGGTTCTTCGTTATATTCCCATTATTTCACATTTGCAATGATTTTTCAGGTGTAAAACCATTGCGCAATTTATGGATTACCATGCATGGAACATAAGTCAATATGAGATTATTCGAATTCCTACATATGGTTTTGCATTTATAGATATGGAGGAAAAATGGCCTCACTTTGAAGAAGAACCTCGTAATATTAGGATTTCTTTGGCAGCAGATGATGTCAATCCATTTGCAGAGATGAGACTCGTTTACACAGTGTGGCATATTTTTGTTATCAACAACAACATTCCTCCATAGTTGTCAATAAAGAGGGAGCACAAAATGATGTCGATGATTATTCCAGGTATGTGTCTAGAATTTTTATTTTAATGTAGTGGAATCTCATTTTTTGTATTTTTTTGCATAATGTCATATATATATTTTTATTTTTCTGTTGTGCATGGTTTATATATCTAAATGGTTATAATAATTATATGTTTTATATGTTCAAATCAATCATGTAAGTACCAATTTAAAGATATGTGTTGGGCTCTGATATACAGATGTGAATCAGAACTTAAATTTAAATCAATCCGGGTCAGTAAACTTCGAGACACATCCAGGTTTTAGGACTAAGGAGCTAGACTTATCTGGAATTTAGCTAACTGTAATTAAATCTACTGACAGATAAATAATTACTACAACTTACAAATACAAAATCCTCTTACAAGGGTGACTTCGTTTGTTTCTTTTTAAGCACGCAGTAATTGATCTATGAAGACAATTTCTACTGATAAAAGAACTAAGGAAAAAAGAAATTAAATAGCATCTATAACCCTAGGATACAAGCTACCAGGTTCTGCTCAGTGTTCCAGCGCTGATAAACGATTATCAACTAAATTCCTTTACGGGAAATTATTCATAATTCATAAATGTTTTCTTTAACACTTCTCATTGAAATAAACAGCAATATGTATTGTAGCTAAAATCATGATTTAAATCATCAATGCATTTAGTATTTAAACAGTGAAAGAACAGAGTTTATCCAATGTTGCCAGTGATATATAACACGTAAAAATTGTAGCATGAACCATGAAATAAAAGGAATAGAGCATTTAATAAAATCAATGAAGAGCTTAACTGAATTTGTTCTGCAATTTATAAACTAGAAACTACCAGGAAACACATACCAATGGCTCGATTTAAAGGACTTGCACCAGAATGAAATCGCTGCAATCATCAAATCACTACACCGGCAATGTAAAAGTGCGGGAACTCAACGATGGGGGCCCTCCAAAGCCTTGCTCTACACACAATCAAAGATTTACATAACTAAAATTTGATATTCATTCACCGGAAATTTGTTTACACAGTAATACTACGCAGTTCAGAAGCACAAGTGCGTTCCTCTTCAAAATCGTGATAGTTCTTCATTGTCTTATGATGGATTTATACAAATTCGAAATACAACTAGAAATGCTACAATTCTGCAACCTATTTAATGAAAATAGCTAATGAGATCATATTCAGAATCGTGGAACTCCACAAAATCAATATTGTTCCTTCTTTTGTGCTGGATGTAGAACAGGTGGCCTCCTTTGACTCTAGTTGACTGGACATCTGTACAGGCCACATCACCTAACCGTTGTATGTTCATCCATCTGTGGACATTGAGGATCCATTCTTTATCTTCCAGTTCCCTCCTAGCTGTCCTGCAAATGCTCAATCTTGGAGGTAATACGGGAAGTTAGTACATCCCATAGTCTAAGTAAAAATCCTAGTTAAAATGCTTAAAAAGTCACAAAACTCAATTTATTAGTAAGCAATGACATTATACCTCTTTAACCAAGGTTTATAGATGAACTTTAAAGCTTTCTACTCAATATGGAGGTTTTATGAAGGAAATGAAAGATATTTAAGAGGCAAAAAGGGGTCAAAAACGGTGCCCAACATCTCCCCCAAGAGGAAACTGTTGCATGTCCTCATGCCAAAAACTTTGACCCTGTTCAAAACCAAAATTTTACTGCTGATTATCTTTCCTTTAGTCTTCAGTCTGTGATGATGCATCTGTTGATGCCCGAGATGCATAGAGGATATTCAACCTTTCATACTTAGCCTTGTAAACCTTTCTTTGCTTGTACCATCTATAGGCTTGTTTAGTGATGCGTGTTCTCTAAACTTTTAGCTTCCAATTAACTTCCCTTAACTTCTCATTCCTTTGTTCAAGTTCCTTTATCTCAAACTTCAGTATTTTAATCTCCTTACTGTTTTTGGGAGCTTTCTTTTTCTTCATCTTTATTGGAAGCTGCTCAGAAGTTGCATCCACACCCAATTCTCCATGCTCTTGTGCTGAATACTCTTTTTCCTCTTTCATAGCCTGCTGTTCTGAAAAGAGAGAACTTGAACCTTTGGGTAATTCCTGTTTTAACTGCTTTCCTTTTTCTTTTTCCTGCTGGTCTAAGAAGAGGTTGATCTTCTTTGTTTGCTTGATTACCTCATCAGGATCTAGAATATCCTGTCCTGTTTCAGCTGCTAGATCTTCTCTTGGACTCGCTAAGGTCTGTACATGTTCCTCATCCTCTAATGCTGATTGGCTCTGAACTTGCTTGTATTTTCTTGACTTTCTCTGATAGGTGGTGAAGAGCTGATCTTGTTTGTGATACTGTTTTTCTTTCTTCTTCACACTTCTAGTTTGTATCCTTCTCTGAGGCAGTTTTGAACTTGTTGCCTCAGAGCTATCCTCATCATCAGTAATCATCAATACTTCCTTCTTTTTCTTCTTCCCCTTTGGCGGTTTTGAGCTTGTTGCCTCAGGGTATGTCAGCATCAGCAATTAATCTTCCTTTGCATCTTCTTCAAGCAACTCTTCTTGATTTTCAAATTGATTATGAACTAGGAATTCTGTCCATGTCAGATTCTGCCTGTCTAATTCATGCTGGATAATGATTTTAATAAGACCACAGTGGAAAAGACTTGTTACCTTGTCTTTTGGATGCCTTTGGACAGCCTTAGCCATCTTAGTTAGACTCTGAAGCAGGAAGTAAGGCATATTGATTTCACATTCCCCTTTCAAATGTTGTAGCAGATTGATGTGATAAAGGCAAACAATGCTAAATCTGCCTTCACATGTAATAAATTTTTGAATGATGTAAACTATCTCATCCCAGGGATGAACCAGCCAGCTTCTTGGTATCCCTTTTTTCCAATTGACTGATCCTGCCCTAGACCTGCATAAAAATGGAATCCATACTTTCTCTTTAAACTGTTTTGTCTTGAAAAACCTTTCCCCCTGCTGTGGCAGACTAGTGACTTGAGCTAGAATGTCGTCTGACAGTCTAAATTGTAAGTTCCCCACTCTAACTCTTTCTCCATCGAAGGTCTCAGCAAAAGCTAAGCTAGCCTACTCATTGTGCCCATTAAATTTTCCAAAGAAATTCACCCACTGCTTGTTTTCAAGTATCTCAAGGAAACTTTCATGAATATCATTGGAATTAAATGTTGCTGGTTCCAATCTAGCTGACATTTTGATTTTAAATTGAAAACAGGGACCTTTCAACCTTTAACTCTGCCTTTATAATCTTATTTCCTCAACAGTACTCTGTAATTGGTGAAATTTCTTTTGGTCTGGCAGAATATTCAACAAGGAAAGGGGTTTTAAATCTTACCTCTTGTCCAATTTTCACAGATTTTGGAGTATTCCAGCGTCCTTCTTACTGACTGTCTCTCTCTTCCACGCGATTTCCTCTGTAAATAATGCATTCATATTTTCTGCAACTCACAAATTCCTTCTTACTGTCGATTGTCTCCAGCAAATAATGTTTTCAAACTTCCTGTAGATCACGGCCTTTCTCACTGTCAATTTCCTTCAGCAAATAATGTTTTCAAACTTCTTGTAGCTCACGGCCTTTCTCACTATCAATTTCCTTCATACAGCAATCGATTTCATATGTAGAGGCAAAAATTAGACTCAGCCTCTAAGAGAATGACCAAGTCGTGGTATATAATGCAGAAATCGATTTCATTTATGTGCTGTAGTGGGCATCCTTCCACGTTTTCTCTCCATCATTTCATGATATGGCATTTCCATTTGTTTATTAAATTAGGACAGAAAATAAAAGTAAGGTTTTAATAAACATATCAATCTCTTTATATGCCCAATGTTTAGTATATAAATTGGCAATATATACTTCAGTTTGTCATATGCCCAATGTTTAATAAACAGGCTGTATAAAAGAAGCTTTCTTTCTCTCAAAATAAACCTTTTTCTTTCATAAAAAAAAACTGTGCTGAAGATGTATTTTTTCCCTGTTTTTCTTTCAAATTAACCAATGCATGATGTATTATATACATATACAAAGGAGACTTTTAAAATTCTTTTATGTAAATGTTTCACTTTTGCTAAGAAAGAGACCTTGTTTATCTTCAACTCAATTGAAATTCTGCCTGTAGTATGCAATATACTTCCTGTAGAATGCAATGTAGTATATATCCTGTAGAGTCCAGTATAGATGTTGTCCATTTGAAATTTCCCTTGGTTTTGATCCTAACAACCATCCTGACCCCTAAGGTGGAAAATGAAGTGTTGGCAGAGATGAAAAATGAAGTGCTAACAGAGATTAAGTGAGGTACTGGCAGAGACTAATGAAAGGTAAATAAGGAGCTGGTAGAGACTTATCAGAATAATGGTAATGATAGGCAATCAAGCTTGCAATAATTGGTAAAATGTCATCACTTAAGAACAAAAAGAATTATGAAACTTTTAAACATAAAACTATAAATTCTTACAGACTTGCTTGATGTTCCTGAATGATGAGCTTGCTGCTTGTTTGAAGTTGGTTTGTATTCTGATTGTCCATCCGATATCTTTTGTCTGCTGCTATCTCGAATTCCTTCATCTTCACCGAAATTCAGGTCTCTTTGTAGATCTCTTCTGCCTTACCACAAGTCAGGGCCCTCTACCTTTAAAATCTCATGTATTGCTGGTAATCAGGTCCCTTCTGCTGATGAAAAATCACAATCCTCTGTATATGAAAAAGACTTGGAGGGTTCTAAAGAAGCATGAACATGTTGATC